>LATX02000240.1:0-258538 GCA_001466705.2 Moniliophthora roreri | reverse complement strand
TATCCAGATCCTCGGTTGCTACCTGCTGATCACAAAAATAGATGGACTCCACATCCCCAAAAAATGCTCTGGGAGGGTCTCATGGCCAAAATAAGTGACTGATTATGTGGTGGGAGGCTTCACTCAGAAAGACGTTTGGTGGGGATGTGGCTCCACATCCCAATATAAGATAGTTAGAAAGACGTTTGGTGGGGATGTGGCTCCACATCCCAATATAAGATAGTTAGGTATCCAGATTCTGGGTTGCTACCTGCTGATCACAAAAATAGATGGACTCCACATCCCCAAAAAACACTCTGGGAGGGTCTCATGGCCAAAATGAGTGACTGATTATGTGGTGGGAGGCTTCCCTCAGAAAGACGTTTGGTGGGGATGTGGCTCCACATCCCAATATAAGATAGTTAGTGTATAATACTAGTACAGTGTGAGAGCAGTGCTTTTTGTCTTTTCTTTTCTCTTCAGGTGAGATCATGTTGCCAAACTACTGTCTGCATCCCATATTCAGTTGCATCAATCAGCTTACAATTCATAAACTCATACAGATCACGTGTCTTGTTCTCAGAGCCACTGTTTTACCCAAATATCATCCTCTGCTCCTCACCTTCATGTCCAGGGTAGCTTATGTCAGTCACTTTATCTTGCCAAACAAACACCCCATCCTGTCCATATTGAGTTCTGTGTCTTCTCTAGGTCAAATCATGGCCTCTGTGCTTATTAAATCTCACCTTGTTAGGTTGCTTTCCACTCAAACTATTTCTTACATCACATTCATTTCAAGCACAAAACATAGCCTCACTACTTTCAAATTAATGTCTTCTGTTGCTTAAGTCATTGTGCCATAAATCTTCAAATTTTCAGATCCAGACCTCCAGGTTGCAAAATTCTTTGTTCCTTGACATCCCTGCCTCCCTCTGTAGACTTTCATGTTGTCAGCTTGTCAACTTGAACCTCACAAGACTCCATGTCCCACTTTTCATTGATATTTATCATCATCTCAATACAAGACTGCTGGTTTTTTATGAAAATAGATCAATTGCCAGATTGTGGGTCACACAGCTGGAATAAACATCCTTGATTGTGTCTACATCCTTCTGGTGTCAGTCAGTGGTGGTACATCCATCCCACATTCCAGCTCACAACCTTTGCATAAACAAATTCAAAGCCTCCACATCCTAATTCTGCTTGACAATCGTGCCTTTGTTACAATACATGGACTCCACATTCCAGCTCTCAAGCATGGGATGACTAAAATAAATCCATTGACATTTTAGATTCCAGCTAACAAGCCTATGTTCGAGAGATCAATAGCCTCTACATTCCATGTTCACTCAGTAGAGGTAGAGGAATCTGAAGAAAAAAAATTAATTACCATCCTTGCTTGCTTAATTCATTGTCATCCAGGTATCCAGATCCTGGGTTGCTACCTGCTAATGACAAAAATAGATGGACTCCACATCCCCAAAAAACGCCCTGAGAGGGTCTCATGGCCAAAATAAGTGACTGATTATGTGGTGGGAGGCTTCACTCAGAAAGATGTTTGGTGGGGATGTGGCTCCACATCCCAATATAAGATAGTTAGGGTCTCATGGCCAAAATAAGTGACTGATTATGTAGTGGAAGGCTTCGCTCAGAAAGACGTTTGGTGGGGATGTGGCTCCACATCCCAATATAAGATAGTTAGTCACACCCTACTTCAATCCCAAGCCGTACCCTACCTCAATCCTAAGTCATACCCTAGTCCAAAAGGCTTTCATCCCCTACTCCGTCCCCTACTTGGTCCTAATAACCCCACCCCATATCCACCCACAAATCATGTATTTAATAATTACTAAATCCCTCATTTTTATCTATGCTCAGATAGCTCAGTGGTAGAGCATTTGGTCCCCCTCGAGCCAAAAAAATATTTCTCAAACAAAAGGTCCCCACTTCAAACCTGGGTCTGAGCATAACCCCATTTTTCTCAATACCTTTTTTTAACCGTCATTCATTCACCCACCATCATGGCTGCATTCCCACATTCCCAATGCTGTGTATTTACGTCCAAGACAATCTTTTCACATTACAAATCAGTTACTAATAAACAGTGCACATAGCAGTACTCTGTTACACATCCTGCATTGCAAGTATTCAATTTATCACTTTTACATATCAACAGTTGGTTGCAAGATTCGAACAAACCTCTCCTTCCTCCCAAAAAGAGTGATGTAAATTTCAGTTACCACTGCGCTACCCTGCTGTGCTTCATTTCCGGTAACCGACTTGGTAACATACATAGTTCTCTGTAGCCGTTACAGCTAATTATATCCGTCTTTTACATCCCTCAGTATTATAACAATGATATCCGGGGCGAATGTAGGGTTTGGGGTACCATTTGTAAGGCGTTTTGGTGAAAAGATTGAATCGGCGCTTATGAACAGACACTGTCCATTGTTAAGCGCCCATCAGCGCTAACGAACAGACACTGTCCGTTGCTAAGCGCCCTAACGATTAGAATTGTAATTCATGAAATATAATCATTCCGCTGGAATTATTGCACAGTAGTATTGATTGCTCCGTTGTGATACACCAGAGACATGCATTTTTTTTTTCTTTTTTTTGGCGTCTCACCTTCGATTCACGTAAATAACCCAAGTATAATATACCAAGTTTGTGTACAATTTCTATGGCTATAGCACTTGAGTCTGCACTCGACTATTCGGAACCCCTATCAGAACCCGCCTCACAATCCTACAACCCGACTCACAATTCTCAGAAGCCCGTCTCGCAACCTAGAACCCGCCTCGGAAATCCAGAAACCCGACTCGTAACCGTAGAACCCGTCTCGTAAACCCGTCTCGCAACCAACCATCCAGCAAGCCTTCCAAAGCCTCTGGAACGATGACAATGACGAATTCGTCATTGTATCTGGTTCACAGAGGCTGCAAGAAGTCCTGGGTGGGATGGGCAAATGGGTAGGAACAGGGATGAGGAGGGGGTGGTGGAGATGTCGAATNACTTGTCTGGGTAATTTCCCGCTCGTTTGTTGAGGCTGGAGACGGTGGTAGGAGGAGAGGGTGGTGCTGGTGTCGAGATCGAATGAAAGACGACGTCGCTGATCTTCCGCGACGTCAAATTCGTGTTCTACGACCCAAGGAACCCCCAGACCACTTGTCTGGGTGATTTCCCGCTCGTTGGTTGAAGTTGGAAGCGGGGGTACGAGGAGATGGTGGTGGAGATGTCGATTTCGAAGGAAAGAAGACGTTGCGAGTCTTCGCCGACGTCGGAAATGGATTCAGGGACCCAAAAAACCTCCAGGAGAGTTCTCCTGGTGGTTTCCGCGCTGGTGGTTGAGGCATGGTACCTTGATGTTGGTTTGGGTAAGGTGGACCGAGGTACCGGGTTTTCCAGTGTTTCGGCGGCGGCGCGTGACGGCGTTGGCATTGGAGATGAAGGAGATGGGACCAGATAGCCTAGAACAAGAGGTAAAAAGTCAGTAGAACGAGAAAAAGTGGCACGCACCTGGTATTCCATTCCCCTGCCGCTCTCCCTCCTTCTTCCAACTCCTTCCGCCCTCCTCGTAGTCCTTAGATAACCTAGAGTAGCATAGTTAGTAATAGAAATCAAAATAGATGAAAAAAACTTACCATGTTTCGACTCGCAGCCGCCGTTGTGGTGGTAAAGAAGAAAGAGCGTGTGTCACACGTAGTCACACACGCTCGATGATAACGCCGGCGCCGAGAGACCCCAGAATCGTAATTCTGGGGTTGTCGACGTCTCCGAGCACGATGGTGGTGTCGGCGTAGCTGCACGATGCTTCCATCGTGCTCGTATCCTCTCCACTTTGCAGCTGATGCCTACAGCTGCAAAGTTGACATCCAGAGAGGCTTCTATAGCCTCTGGAACCACGACAACGATGAATTCATCGTTGTATGTGTTCATAGAGGCTGCAGGAGCTCATGGATGGGGTGGAGAATGTGTAAGAAGGGGAACGAGGAGGCGAGGGCGGTGAAAGCCCATCGAACGACCAAACGACGGTGTTGGCAGAGTCCGCTGATGCCGGAAATGGATTCAGCGACCCAAAATACGCCAGAACGGACAGTCCGGCGTATTCGGGTGCTGTATATGGAGTCCGGAAGCGGGGGTACGAGGAGAGGGTGGTGCCGGTGTTGAGATCGAGGTGAAGAGGACGTCGCGAGTCTTCGGCGACGTCGTAGCCGTGTTCAGAGACCCAGAAAGCCCCCAGGGTAGCTTCCTGGTGGTTTCTGGGCTGTTGGTTAGGACTGTGAGCGTTGACTTTGGCAGGAGTGGCGTTGCGTGAAGTGGCAGCTTTTTCGGTGTTTCATCGGCGGCGTTGAGTAGCGTACGCAGAGTAGATGAGGGTGAAGGGTCCGGGGAATCTGTAAAAGATGGCAGAAAGGTCAGTAGAGCAAAAAAAAAAATCACTGAGCCACGCACCTCATACCCTGTGCCAAAACCGTTCTCCCTCCTTCTCCTTCTTCCTTCCAACCTTCCCGTAGCCTGTAGATAGTCCATAAGTATGTAAATTAGTTATAAGGAATGGAATAGATAGTAAAAACTTACCATTTTGCGTCGTCGCCGACGATCGTGGTGGTAAAGGAGAAAGAGCCCGTGTCACACAAAGTCACACGCGCTCAAAGGTAACGCCGGGGCCGACAGACTCCAGAAAGGTATTTCTGTGGTTTCTGAGGTCGCCGAACACGATGGTGATGTCAGCTAGAACGCTGGACATCACCGTTGCGGTGTTTTGTCTACCGTGCACCATAACCCAGCCCCTAGCATATCCAGAGGTGCAGGGACCTTTCTGTAGCCTCTGGAACGACAAGAGCAGCGAATTCGTTGTTCTGTGCGTACTCAGAGGCTGCAGAATGCCTGATATGTACTGGGAAAGGTGTAGGAAATGGTGTGTTGAGGTGGTGAAGGTGACGAGTGCCGTAGTGAGAAAACTACGTCAGCGACGGCTTCGCTGACATCGCCATTGCATTCGTTGACCTCAGAAGCCCCAGAAGACACTTCCTGAGGTCTTCAAGTGAGGTTTATGCCGCCGGTTGTAAGGGGGTACGAGGTGGTAGTGACGGTGCCGAGATTGACACAAAGACGACGTCCCGAGTCTACGGGAACGTCAGACTCAGATTCTATGACCAAAAGAACCCTCAGACACATTGTCTGGGTGAATTCTAGGTCATTCGTTTGAGCCTGGATGTGAGTCGGGTTTGGTGTCACCGTTGCAGTTCAAAGGTAGTGGTGGCAGCGGTGACAAGGCAGGGTGTCAGGCACGTTGGGAGAGAGTACATAGAATCTAGAAAAACAAAAACAAAAACAGTAGAATAAGAAAAGATTTGGCAACTACGCACCTGGGTCCTTTAACCTCTGCCCAATTCCCTCCTTCTCGTCTTTCTATCCCGCTTCTAAGGTGAGAATGGACCTAAATTTATATAGTAGATAGATGCAAGTCATGAGATTAAGAGGGACTTACCGGTGTCGAATCGTCGTCGACGATAGTGGTGGTAGTGGAGAAAGAGAGGCATTAAGCGCCGGCGCTGAGAAATCAATCGATCAGCACCGGTTCACCTTTCTCTCGTACCGCCATATTCCCTTACAGCCGTATTCTCTTCTGCTGAGGCAGATAAGAATACTTGCATTGTGCTCTAAGGAACACAGCCCGAATGGTTAATGTCGGATACCTGGTATCAACTACCACATCCAAGTCTCGTCCCCGACGACACCTCGATTGGATACCTCTCTTACCTCTTTCCTATTGTTTCTGGCATACCAGCACTCTCGAATCTCAATGATCTCAAACAAAACTCACGGCGGCCAACTCAAATCACAGACAGGAACCCGACTCACAAGTGGGAACCCGACTCACAAGTGGAAACCCAACTCACCGTATCTTGGTCAATTCTTGACCGTTTGACTTATTTTTTTTTCCTAGATGACGTTTTATGAGAGCTATTTGAGCTCCCCAATACGCCGTCCTCGACGATTTGGATTTCATTAATCAAGGTACGTGCTTCTCTTGTCTGTATCAAATATGAAACTTACCATATCTCGGTCAATTCATGGCCGTTTTCCTTGATCTTTTTTTTTTTCCAAACAGCGATCTGTAATGCCGATCTATCCCCCATAGCACGCTGACCTCAATACTTCGATATACATTACTCATGGTACGTCTATCTCACATGTATCGAAAAATCGTAAATTCCTGATATCTTAGCCACTTCTAGATGAAATTGCAATGTTATTAGATGTCCAGAGAGGTGTTTCCAGGCGCTATAAGAGCTCCCTAGGTCCTCATCTTCGGTGGTACACTTTTGTTGAGTATGGTACGTCTCTCTCTTTTCTGCATTAAGTTCCAAATTTGCCGTATTTCGTTCATTTCTTAACCTTTTGTATTCGTTCTTTTTTTTCCAGACAGCGATTGATTGGCGCTATCCAATCCATGCAACTCGCCATCCCCGACAAAAATGTGAGTAATTTGTTTCTTTGCAATTCACCACTCCGAGGCAAGCACTAGTCCCCGACAAGTGTTGGATTCCTTCATTTATGCTCTCCCATCATTGTGGAGTGAGCAATCCAGCATCACGTCGGAGACGAGTGCTGTGGTGCTCCTATCCATCAGACTCGGGTACCAAGTACCAGAGTACGAATCTTGGCATCAGACTCAGGGTGAGAATGCCAACGTGCCGTCGTGGACGTTACAACACTGGCACCATACCTTGCCATACGCTCTCAAGTCTGCCATATTTTTTCTATCCAAGTACAGTTTGCTTTATTATAGTTTGGTCCAAGTATGAGTCGTAGATGAAAACCAAGTAATAAACAAAAAATTTACATAGCTACGTTGTAGGAGTACATGCGGTACCGTCGTAGACGACATGGTATACGCTCGTGAGTAGAAAAAAATCAGTGGGACTCTTCACGAACTGTTCGCGGGGCTCGCAGTCTGAATGATGAGCCTCAACCTTGATTTATGAGTTCCGAAGTTCACATCACAAGGCTTTTTCTTAGCCTCTGGTACGACGGCAACAACGAATTTGTCTTTGCCTTTGTACGCAGAGGCTACAGGAAGCCTTGAGTGCACAGGAGAGTGCGGTGGAAGAGGTATACGGGGAACAAGTGTTGGCGGTGGTAAGTTCGAAGGAAAGATGACGTCGCATATCTTCGGCGACGATATAATCATGTTCGGCGTATTGGATAGGCCCTAGATGAGTCGTTCATGTCATTCTGGCACATTGGCTTGAAGTTGGAAGTGGGGTACGAGGAGGGGGTGTTATCGGCGTTGAGATCGACATCAAGGCGACTTCACGAGGCTTTGTCGACATCTTAATTGTGATCAGCGACCCAGAGAACCCCCAGGAGAGGTCTCCTGGTGGTTCCAGAGTCACGAATTGCGGCGGTGGTTGACTTTGGTGGGAAGCAGGTGGTGTGAAGTGGCGGCTATTCACGAGTAACGGCGGCAATGTTGAGTGGCGTAGATGTTGAATATGATGGAGATGGGACTAGGGAACCTATAGAAGAGCGGTAAGGAGAATGAAGAAAGTAAAAAATAAAAACTGGGCCACGCACCGTGTACCCTGACCTTCCACCCGTTGCCCTCCTCCGTCTTCCTTCCACCTTTCTCGTACCTTGCAGATAGTCCTGGAATGCAAAGATGAGTGGAAGAAGTAGAAGAAACAGGAAAAAAAACATACCTTATTAATTTGTACGCTGGCGGTCGTGGAAGTACAAAAGAAAGAGCGTGTGTGACCAAAGTCACACACGTTCAACATCATCGGTGCCCGAGGACCCCTGACAGAATATCCAGGGGTTCTCGGAGTCTTGACGGTGGCTTCAGCGGAAATGCTGAACACCGTCGTTGTGTTTGATACTCCCGCCACTGCATCCACCATATACAAGCACTAGAGGCTTGGATTAGCCTCTGGTACGAGGAGACCAACGAATTCGTTGTTCTCTACGTACGCAGAGGCTAGAGGGAGCCTCGAGCGTGCAGAAGTGGTAGAAGAGGATTAGGGGTCGTGTTGGTGCTGCTGGCTAATTGAGGGTAAAGAGAACGTCGCGAAACTTCGGCAACGTCAGAACCTTATTCAGCGAGTCAAAGAAACCACAGAGTGACTCTCCGGGTGGCTCTGGTGTATTCGGGTGAGGCTGAAAGGTGAGGCAGGAGAAGGTGGTGTCGCTGGCGAGATCGGGGTAAAGACGATGTCAGCGTGCTTCGCAGACGTCATATTCGTGTTCACGAACCCAAAAAACCCTCATGAAGGTCTCCTGGCGGTTTCTAGGCTGTTGGATACGGCTGTGAGTGTTGACTTTGGCGGGAGTGGCGTTGCGTGAAGTGGCGGCGTTTCAAAGGTTACGACAACGGCGGCGGATAGCGTAGGCACTGGATACGATGGAGGATGGATCCCGGTACCTATAAAGTACAAGAAAGTAGTCAGTAGAACAAGAAATCGTAACGTCGGCGACGTACCTGGCTTCCTGCTCCACAGCTATTCTCCCTCCTTCTTCTGCTTCCTTCCACCCATCTTCAGGCTCGTAGATAGACCTACATTAGGTATCTTAGCTAAAGAAAGTAAAAGAGATAAAAAAAAAGTACCTTGGTTGACATTGCTGCCGCCGCCGTGGTAGTAAGAGAGAAAGAGAGGGTGTGACACAAAGTCACATCCTCTCGAAGGTAACGCCGGCACCGGAAAGCCCCAGATTCGAGAATCTAGGGTTTTCGACGTTGGGGAATAACATGGTGGTGTCATCGAGAGCGATTGACACCACCTTCGTTCCTAGCACCAGCCCACGAGCACCTTGTAGCCTCTGGAACGTCAGGGACGGCGCATTCGTCGTCCTTTGTGTACGCAGAGGCTGCGAATGGGTGTCAACGTGCAGTGAACGTGCAGGGAAGGGGTATGTGGCAAGTTCGGTAGGTTGAGCTTTCGTGCGTGAACGTCAGCGACGTTTGCTGGCGCATGTTGACATTTGCGTGTACCGTGGTCCAGGGAAATTGCTGTGGTACTGTAGAGACACAAATAAAAGGTAAGAATAGGAAGAAAAAGGCCAGTATTGGATACGTACCTGATACCTTGCCTCTGCCTTTCTCCCTCCATCTTCCTTATTCCTCCTCGCTCTAGGATACTATAGATAGCTTGGGAATAATGTAGTTAGTAGAATAAAGGTGGATGAATGAAATGAAACGTACCGTTGCATGTGTCGTCGCCGACGTCGTGATGGTAAGAGATCAAGAGAGGCTGCACAGCCTCTCGATCACAACGGCATCACGTCTCCGACAATTGCTCTGCTCTTGATCTCTTACCATCACCATCGATTGCTGTACCTGCCCGTTTCCCGTGTCCCAGTATGAAAAGGTACGTTGTCGAAATTGTATTTCCTCAATATATTACTGATCATTATTAATTTCTTTGTGGACAGTATGATTCGTCGCGACGTGAGTTTTTTTTATCCCTTAATGATCCTTACTAACTAACTGATCCTCGTAGCGCTACATACAGTCACTTGGAGAGGAGGAATGGAGGAAGGGAGAACGAAGTGGAGGCTCAGGCTGCGAGGTACGTGGCCTTTTTTATTTCTGTTCATTTTCAGTGACTTTCTTACAATTCTCTGCGCATGCTGCTGCCCACACTTCTCCCAGCTTCGAACGCCATCTCCAGCCTCTAACGCCAATGCAATATAACTTCAGACAGACTTGTCTGATTCTTTTAGGCCGTAGAACATGACACCGTTATTGCCGAAGCTTTTCGATGGCGGTTTTTTCTTTCTTTGGGCCACGCTTGTCTTTTAAGTTTCCCTCAGCACCGCCAAGGCCTCCTCTACAGCCTCTGAACATATCGAGAATGACAAGTTTGTTGTTCTCGTAGTGCCAGAAGCTACAGGTTGACCGTGGTTAGCAGGGAAGGTCATCCAAAATCATAACATTACAAAGTAAGCTATTTTATTTCTCGCTTACTCTTTCTAACTAATTCATTACAAGGCTATATGGCTTTTTTGCACCTCTTACAGTCTTCCACACCTTCTCTCCACCAACTGCCATGCCTACGCTCGCTGCCGCAACCAGTTTTGAAGCCTCGCAGTGCTGGGATTCCATCAGACTCGAGTAAGAGTACCAGAGTGCAGTCCATGCATTCAGATCTCATCCGAGTTTGATGAAATCAGCGACGTTACAGTCGGTGTGCACTGCTCTTCCATGACGAGATGGTGTGTAATTTTCTACAAGTTCATACGAGTTGGGACTCGTATGGGTGTGCACAACATCCAAAGGTGAGCATTTCTTTTATTTCTTGCTTTTTCTTTTGAACGGTAGCGGTACACGGTACCGTCGTGGACGGTACAGTGTATTTTTACTCAGCAAACCGTTTGGGAGCTGTTTACGACACTGTACCATCCAGGATGATACAGTGTACCGGTGCCGGATCCAGGTACACTAGGGCAGATGTACACCGTAACGTCGTCGACGTTATGGTGTGCATTCTGACTATTTCCTGAGCTTGATGGATCCCATCAGACTCGCGTACGGAGTGCCAGAGTATACACCCTGTTGTTATTGACATTATGGTGTGTTGGCACTTTCCTGAGTCTGATGAGATGATCAAACTTGGGTGGAAAGGTGCTAGAGTGTGCGCCGTATCGTCGTCGACGTTACAGTGCTTGCTCTGACACTTTCCCGAGCTGAGTAATGTTATCCATCAACTCGGGTGGAAAGGTGCCAGAGCATGCATCGTAACGTCGGAGACGTTACAGTGTACGTGCTGGCACCTCCCGAGAGATGTAATATATCACCCAGGAGAGTATATGAAAGCATCAAGCATCTCGTCGGGGACGAGAGCTTTGTTGCTCCCGCTTGGGTGATGCGTGACATCACTCAGCATATGTAGGAGCACCACAGCTCTCGTCCCCGACGAGATAGTTGATGCTGTCAACTGAGCCCGAGTTTGATGGGTTTCATCAAACTCGGGTGAAGCTGACCAGGGTACCAGCCTCTTGTCGGGGACGAGAGGCTGTTGTGGAGCTCCATGACTGAGTTTGATGAATCCCATCAAACTCAGTCATGGTACCAGCACCCTGGAACACTCTTCGTCGGGGATGAAGAGTGGTATTAGTACCACAATTCCCAAGGTACGCGAGTGATGAGCATCAACTTGGATGTAAGTGCCAGGGTATACGCCGTATCGTCGTAGACGTTACGGTGTGTGTTCCAGAACCTTTCCCGAGAGATGTAATACATCAACTCGGATGGAAAGGTGCCAGAGAATGCATCGTAACGTCGGGGACGTTACAGTGTATGTGCTGGCACCTTCCAAGAGATGTAATACATCACTCGGCATATGTGGGAGCACTACAGCTCTCGTCCCCGACGAGATAGTTGATGCTGTCAACTGAGCCCGAGTTTGATGGGATCCATCAAACTCAGTCATGGTACCAGCACACTCTTCGTCGGGGACAAGAGCCTGCATTGGAGCTCCATAACTGAGTTTGATGGATCCCATCAAACTCAGTTACAGTACCAGAACCCTGCACACTCTTTGTCGGGGACGAGAGTGTGCTTTGGAGGTCTGTAACTGAGTTTGATGGGATCTGTCAAACTCAGTTACGGTACCAGTACCCTGGCACACTCTTTGTCGGGGACGAGAGCGTGCTTTGAGAGCTCCGTAACTGAGTTTGATGGGATCCATCAAACTCAGTCACAGTATCAGCACCTTAGCACACTCTTCGTCGGGGACAAAGAGTGGTATTAATACCATAATTGCCAAGGTATGAGGTTTTTTCTTAATGTATGTACTGGTATTTTTTATATTTATTGTACTATATATATTATTCTCTTACTATTAAATGAGGGAACATAATTATATACTACTTGTGCAGGTATCAACCAGTGCTTTTGCAGCAATTCCTAAGTCTGCACTACACCAGTTCCTGCTGTGCTTGTGCAGGTACCAATCAACCAATGCTCTGTCCTAGACAGAGCAGTTTTTAGGTATCCCTACAGGAGTCCCTACATTACTTGAGCATATATTAGTTTCAATAACAGGTTCCAATGCCTAAAACTGATACCTATACCAGTCCTACACTACTTATGCAGGTACCAACCAGTGCTCTGTCCTAGACAAAGTGCTTTGGTAGCAGTTTCTAAGCCTGCACTACACCAGTTCCTGCTGCACTTGTGCAGGTACCAATCAACCAGTGCTCTGTCCTAGACAGAGCAGTTTTTAGGTACCCCTACCAGAGGTCCCTACATTACTTGAGCAGATATTAGTTCCAATAACAGGTTCCAATGCCTAAAACTGATACCTATACCAGTTCTACACTACTTGTGCAGGTACCAACCAACCAGTGCTCTGTCCTAGACAGAGTGCTTTTGCAGCAGTTCCTAAGTCTGCACTATACCAGTCTCTGCTCCACTTGTATAGGTACCAATCAACCAGTGCTCTGTCCTAGACAGAGCAGTTCTCAGGCATTCCTACAGGTGTCTTTACCAAGTCCCTACACTGGTCCCTACAGCAATTTCTACAAGTATCTTTACCAGGTCCTTATGCTACTATCTAAGTCTATACCAATTCCCTGCAGCAGTCTCTACCAAGTTTCTACAGCAGTCCCTACCAGTCCCTACACCAATCCCCTATGCCAGACTCTACAATACCCCTACAAAAAATTGGATTAGCCCCTACAGACACCCCTACATGTCCCAATAACCCTATTGTAGAGCTTATTGAATATGTATAGACTTGTTGGGATACCTGGTAAGGCCATATAATATGTGGAAGACTCAATACAGACTTGTAAGCAGGATTTCACATACTGCTAGGAATCTAGAAAAGATCAAGGCATATCTTGAGAACCACTGGAGCTCTGAACTGAAAAAGAATATTCTCATAATAAGAAAAATACTTCTGTCATTTTGACCTATCAAACATGTCATTTGGGTCAGTAGACAACCCAATTTGCAATCACAACCTCAATTCAGGTAGTATTTTAATCTTTGACATGCAGTAGCAAATATAGTGATCAGATTGATTAAAAAACCTATATAACAACTCCTGGTACCCACCTTGACATGCTGAAACACACCTCAAAGCAGTGTAATCCATACAATCCTGAATCCAGAGCTATAACCAAAAGTTCAAAAAACTACTTGCAATAAAATAAAGATCAGCTTATATTTTGGAAGCCACTTGTCCCATTGACTAGATAGAGATACCCCCATGAGCAGAAAAATATCCCTGTCATTTTGAGCCATTAAGCCTGAAATTTCAATCAGTACAAGCATCAATACAAAGTACCACTCTCAAAATAGATAGTATTTTCAAAGTCTATATGCCAAAAGGGATGTGGTGATCCAGCCAGCTAGAAAACCTATTTTACAGACTATTGGATATCTACTGGCACACTGAAACACCCACCAAGGTATTGTGATCACTGGAAGACCCAATGTACATGTATAAGTAGAAGTTCGAAAATTGGCAGCGGTAAAACAAAGATCAGGTCATATCTTGAGAACAACTAAAGCTATTGACTAGCAAGAGATAGCCCCATATTCAGACAGTATACAAGAGCATTTTGAGGTATGTATCATGACAGTCTGATCAGCTGGAGTCTCAATGTGCAAGCCTTTTCTCAAAACTAATAGCAGTTTTTTGCAATTTATTTCAAAAGGGGATTTCAAGAAAAGATACTGACTATAGCTGTTTCCTAGTACTTATTGGATGTTAGAATAAGGGAAAAAAATTTTGTACAAAGTAAATCATGGGAACCTCCAATTTGGGCCAAAAAGGATTTTAGGCCACAATGTAGCATTATGGTGGAGACATACCTATAGGACACGCGGCACTCGGATATAACATTGGAACTCGAGGGCGTCACGTTAATTCCATTTCATTCGCTCTTTCAAAGTTTCGGATGAGTAGTCTTTCCATTTACATTACCCTTATTTTTAATCTATATCCACCTCTCCATCAAGTTCCACTACATGATTCTTCACTTATTATAGTTTTTGTGCCGAGATCCTCATAACATCCTCCGAGAGTATGACGAAATCTATTTCCTATTGAGCTTATAACGTCTCCCGAGAAAGAGATTTAAGCTGATTCAATTGTCATTCCTGAATTACAAACCGTACATATTGCAAACTGCAGCTGAACCGACTTAACTCACAATTCTTCTAGATTCGTGAGGTTTCGTTCTGGGTACAATTAATCAAAAAGTTAACTAAACATATCACAATTGAATTTGGCAACTATCATCCTTCTGGCCCATGAGGATTCCTTGAACCTTCCCTGCTTACCGACTCTAGTCGTCATAGCATAGACCTCTACAAGCGGATTGACGCCTTCAACGGGTATATCCGAGCCAGTAGGCAATATGAATCGGGAAGAGTAGACACCAAACTCGTTCCGGACCTTATCAGTTCCCGTCGGAATTAGAACTGCATGTCTGAGAACGGGCTACGAACCAATCCAGCTTCGCCGTACCACATATTATCGGTACTATGGTATTCCAGCAGAAGCAATGTCCACGGACGTTTAGTATGGAGAGAAGGGAGCATCACTTACGCATGTGTAGGTTAGGCCCTCGCATCCATTAAAACGCCGGACGGTTTTCTGGATGAACACAGGTGACACGAAGAATGACATATGGCGTACCTTTCCAACGTTCCCATCCTATCTGCCTCACGATCTGCACATACTTATGCGGTTCATCAGCACTTAATTGTATGAGACGGATAGAACGAGACTTGCCTAGTGTGGAAGGAAACCAAAAAGCTCTGTTCGGGACTCCGTTCTCTTGAGATTCATACGGTAGCGTCGAGGGCGTTCGAATAGTCGGCAAAACATGTTTCAACTCTTCAGCGAGTTTGCGTCTTGTGGTATGGGATTCAAGACTTCTACTGCGTCTCTGTAGGAGGAGCTGCGACATTCCCAGTTTTCAGAAGGCCAGAGGAGCCCAGCAACTTTTGGGTCGCAAGTCTAGGGATGAAAAAAGCGCCTTAGCACGAGCTCCTTGATGTGAGGACAATGAAATAGAGTACCGGGACCTGGGTATCAGATGCGGAAGGTATAGACTGAGAGTATAAGGGGTAGATGTCGTTGCAGTGTGGCGGAGAACTGTTTGTACTTTCATTCGGGTCGTGGGTCAAAGAGATAGGGAGGACCTTGAGTCGTATGAGAACGTGTAGTGCGATGTGATGCTTGCATTAAGTGACATCGCAAGAAAAGTGGGTGCTTCTCATTTGTCCAAATGTAAGTTTGAAGTATCTAGGTAGTCCCGGTTGTAGACTCTATCCATCGGACCCGGTCAATCCTAGTCTCTCCGAGCGATTGGGGACCTAGCAAGTCATGACGTGTTAGTACGGTGACATCGATAATCTGTGGATAGTACACACTTTTACTCCTTTTCCAAATAGTACCCCTCACTCTAAACGCTATCGCCGTCTCGTTGCTAGAACCATGCTATTTTGCCGCTTTTCTCTTCCTGGTTTTTGTTCCTCATCTTTCGCATCTTGAAGGCAGGCCTGGGATATTTGTTAGTGGATCGTTTCCATAGTCCATATCTGTGACTATGTGTCTGGGGGATCACGAAAGGAATGCAAGGTGACGGTCAAAGAAAAAGAACGGTGCTTCAACCGGAGCCGAATAAATAACGTGACCATGAGCCGGAACTCTGGCAACCGCCGACACACTTTTTCCGGTGACGACGACAAGTATGGTCTCCTCATTGCCATCCTTTACCCAGCTTCTTTCAGTATATATGCAACTGGTTTATGGCAAGGATTACTCGATTTGGATTGGCTATCTAGTAGCAGAATTCTCAAGAGCAATCAAAGAATGATAGCACTCGGCATTCATCTTCAATTGAAAATGGAACCAGCGCTTTAAATCATTCACATGCGCACTCCGACCGAGCTTGGGGAGAGATATTCAACTATACACGGACACGGCGCTTATTCATCTCAGTCTGACTTGTCGGCTCTTTCACCCTCTTGCAACACGAGAGATGTACAAGTCTCAATATATGCGAGCTAGATGCGAGCCGGCGAGGATCACGAAATGCCTACAAATCATCGGATGTAATGTGTTTGCTGTACAAAGTATCGGGGTACTCCGGCTACGCATCAAGTCTGTAAGTATTCCACTTCTAGCCTAAAGACGTAGTCAAATCAAACCCCAGAGCTTGCCTGTACTAGCTTTCCCCTCTCCTATGACTAGGCTCCTATCCGCCATTCTCCCCAAGATGGTAACCTCGAATGGCTTGGCCTCCATGGACCAATGTACATAATTACCCCAGCGAAGCAGGGCTTTTCAACAACTCAATCGGGAAAGTGCTACGAGGAACTGGCGAATGTATATGAGCAGGGTGTCGAATCTAATGAGTATAAACTGTATCTCGTTGAGCCTCAATGAAAACCTTCTCGCACTAAACGTGCATGGACCTCTGACCTCGGCTTGATTTTGCACTTGAAAGGAACGGGTCGACTGCAAAAGACATATAGCCTCTGAAATTTATATCGACTGATGACTTACTTCTGTATCGCAGAAGTATACTCCACTTTCGGCTCATCCTCACCGTCTGACTTTCCGATATCAAATGCCGCAAGGATAGTCACGATCGTCAGAAACATCATTGAGTTGGCGACAAACCTCCTGGGGCATATTCTATGTTTCCTTAACCTCAGGAGAAGAAGAGCGAATAAACGCGAACAGCGAACCTTCTCCCAAAACCAAAGATAGCGGTCGTATCTCTCATATCGGTATCGAGCTTGTCGTCTTTAATCCATCGCTCGGGGTTGAATTGTTCTGGAGATGGATACGTGTCTTCGTCGTGAGATATTGCCCTTGGAGTCATAGGAAGATCAATAAGGATAGTTCATTGAAAAAAGGTCAGGAAGACTAACCAGGCGTTTGAAAGAATCGTTGAATTTTTTGGAATGCGATAGCCGCGGTATTCATCTTCATAGTAGATATAGCGGATGACTAATATTTCAATTCCATGGTGAGTACCCCCCGATAAAATTGGGCATAGTAACTGACTCAACGATGCAACAGGCAACCATCTGCATAGAAATCAGACCCCTGAGTACCTTTGGTAATGAAACGAATCGATTTTAGAGCAGACCTCGATACCTCACGCATAATCGCGTTGCAATAGGGTAAGGAATCCTTATCACCAAGGTCAGGAAGTCTTTCAGACCCAACGACTCGATCAATCTCTTGTTGCGCTTTGACTTGGTATTCAGGGAAACACAGCATTGCCAGTATAAAAGACATAAGTCCTGTGTGGGCAGTATCCGTTCCCGCTACTTTCATCAGGTGGAAGCTACGACAACGCAAGCTAGAATAACATACCTTCGTACATGCTTGCAGCTGTTTCCTTGACTATATCCTTCGTGTACCCGACTTCAAAGCCTGCGCTGTCAAACAGCTTCTGTAAAGCGTCCGATACGAAAGATTCCCGGGCGATACCCTTGGACTTGACGTAAATTGAGTCTCGGTTCAAGCTTTTGAAGGAATGTAAACTGTCACCCACGATATTGTCCTTTGTGACTTTGAAAGGTACATTTGCCATTTTCTGATACAGGCTCTTCCATTCCTTTGCCTGTCTTTTGAACGCCGCACCGGGGAACCAATCAGGAAGGTACTTGAGCCACGGAATAGCATTCTGTTTGGATCTTGATATCAGTGTCCGAGCTGTGTTCCAGAAAGTAGTGAGGCGTACGACTGTGAATTGTCCGGGATTGACGGCTTCCAGAAACGCGTCGAGCGCCTTTTCTGCGTTCTCGAGATGTGGGTCGGATTGAGGTTTGGTATCAATGCCATATGTGATGGATATGATTATAGAGCCGACCATGCTAAATTCACGAATCATGATCAGTACTGACAATAATGAAGCAGAAAATATGTTATCTACTTGCGAATGTGTTCTCGATAGTTCTCAGGATCATTGAGTATGTTCGCCAGAAGTGTTCTGTTACCCGTGACAATTGGAGAGTCGTGTTTCCCCGTCTCAGCCTGAGGAAATTCTTCGAGTATGTCATACTCAGCACGATCAGGATCTGCGAGCTCGATAACCACCACTCACCCTGGACAAAGAGTTTCCTGTGCATTTTCCAGTCCTTCCCGTATTCCATCATGAGGAAATCACGATCCCATCTTTGTGAGAGGAGTTAGAAACCCGTAAAGTGTGGAATGACAACGCTTATTCGGTCCATACCCCATTCTGAAAGATTAGCCGATTCAATAAGTGAGACTGTCATCTGATTTAGAAGTAAGACGTACAACTCCAGCATGGGAAGTTTCGGTCTACGTAACCGTCAGAAGCTCGGATATTGGTACGAAGGAAAACGTACCTGCTTGCATAGATGTTCGACCTTTTCTCCATTAATTCAAATGATGCTTCGAATGAGTTTAAGATAATGGTAGGTGTCCCAGTGACATTGAGGTAAATGATATCCGTATCTTTTAAGCTGATCATTAGCTTGAAACGCCGATAAGCGACTAGTAATGCCTACCTAGCTGTTTACCCACTCGCTCAAAGTGATGGCCGACAAATGAAGTTGGCATGTCCTTTAAAGGGAATAAATACGGGGCCACGATTCAGATAGTGGGACTCACAAATAGATTGCCAATGGTAGGATACCCTTTTGGACCAGGCGGAAGAGGCAGTCGCCTCTGTCGTTTGTTGAGCCATCGAAGAAGGAGATAAGCTAGAACAGCAAGGGACGTGTAAGCGAGCAAGGACATTTTGGACTCGATACAGGTTCTAGAAATATTTGATCTTTATAGTGCGCTGATGGGAATGTGCAAAAAGACAGATGCCGTCTGTCAAGTGTGACTAGATAGGCAACCGGCCCGTACTTACATAAAAGCGAGGACTTTGGTCCCTGGTTAAATTAAAGTCATTGGCGAAGGCGCAATCATGGCTAACTTTTTCAGGTGGAAGCTAAGCCGGGTCGCATCCCATAGCGTAAAGTTGGGGTTAGAAACGGGTGGGAATGCTGGGCAGATTATCGAAAGCCCAACTTATACAGGCTATGGCACTGTGCGAAAGTGCGCTATTGAAAAGGAGAGGTGATAGTCACCCCAGAAGATCATGGAAGTTCGCTCCCGACGCAAAAGCTGGACGACCTGGGGATTGAACGTTGGACCTTATACATAAAAGAGTAAACAGCTTCAGGACTGGAGATGCAAAGCATACGCACTACCACTGCGCCAAATGCCCATACCAGAGACTGCATTTTAGCAGCAACACAATGTCAATTGGCCTGAATAGCTAACATGCGTAGAACTGGGGCAGTGTACCGCAGAATAGATACAAGAACGGTGAAAGTCGGTGAGCGTGAAGAACGAATAGCTTAATAACACTCATGAAGAATAGGCGACCAGATTATGAGACCAGCCTCGTCAATACTTGTCGATATGATGCAGTGCAATAGTGCTACACTTTCGTGGGTCGTACCGTCAAAAGATAGCTGGAAGCATGACTAACCGCAATCCTGAGTCGCAGAACTCTCTTATCGACATCTAGCTTTCGAAGTGGAGTGGAGACTGTCAAAGGCGGAACTTTAGTGGCCAAGTGGCTAGATATCGATCGTATCATTATTTTTCCCCAAGTAGGTGTGCAGGCTAGATGAACTGACAGCATCGTTCGTGTATACCTGCTCGCTACTCCGAGCAGCGGGCGGAAAGTAGTTCTCGGCCCGTATCGTCTGGAATGCGGCAATTGTGAGGTACAACGGAAGGGAATGTGAGATACGTATACGCATCGGAAGCTGATCTGAACACTCGGAACTATATCATGCGTGGATTACCTCGATGGCCCATGAACACAGACGAGAAAACAGAGGGTTTTCTGCTACACGTATCGATGATGAACTGTGAGCGTCAGAATTTAGCGTTGCGCCAAGGAAGCTAACTTGGGAACTCACCATTATGAATGACCTGCTATGCTTTATACAATGCTCCGCTTTCGGGTACGAGTCTCTCTGCTTTGAGCTTCCGTGGTGCAGTGACGTTGGGTTCCAATATACACGCCTCAATGAGAAAGATGGGACGAGAGAGAGAGACAGCTAGATATTCCAGAGTGCGAAGGAAAGCACTGACTGCTCGGCTAACCGGCACATCGACTGAAAAGGAGGCCGGTAGCTTCACCGCCGTAATCGAAAGGAAGAACCAATAATGGAATCTGCATGTCGCCTCGAGCTTCAGGACTGAAGTCAAGACCATGTATCCTGGCGTTTTTATGAGAATGGTATCAGCGAAATTGNAAATGATGCTTCGAATGAGTTTAAGATAATGGTAGGTGTCCCAGCGACATTGAGGTAAATGATATCCGTATCTTTTAAGCTGATCATTAGCTTGAAACGCCGATAAGCGACTAGTAATGCCTACCTAGCTGTTTACCCACTCGCTCAAAGTGATGGCCGACAAATGAAGTTGGCATGTCCTTTAAAGGGAATAAATACGGGGCCACGATTCAAATAGTGGGACTCACAAATAGATTACCAATGATAGGATACCCTTTTGGACCAGGCGGAAGAGGCAGTCGCCTCTGTCGTTTGTTGAGCCATCGAAGAAGGAGATAAGCTAGAGCAGCAAGGGACGTGTAAGCGAGCAAGGACATTTTGGACTCGATACAGGTTCTAGAAATACTTGATCTTTATAGTGCGCTGATGGGAATGTGCAAAGGTACAAATGCCGTCTGTCAAGTATGACTAGATAGGCAACCGGCCCGTACTTACATAAAAGCGAGGACTTTGGTCCCTGGTTAAATTAAAGTCATTGATGAAGGCGCAATCATGGCTAGCTTTTTCAGGTGGAAGCCAGTAAAGTCGCATCCTATAGCGTAAAGTTGGGGTTAGAAACAGGGGTGGGAATGCTGGACAGATTATCGGAACCCTAACTTATACAGGCCATGGCACTGTGCGAAAATGCGCTATTGAAAAGGAGAGGTGATAGTCACGCCAGAAGATCATGGAAGCTCGCTCCCGACGCCGCCAAGGTAAAGATTATGAAAGTTCAGAAGAAGGTAAGTCACAACTGTGACACGAACTCGTTTCTTGACCCGGCGTTTACCGAAGGTAACCACCCAAATATCTTGCGAGGTACGATTAAAACTGGATGTTCTGGGGATTGAACGCTGGACCTTATACATAAAAGAGTAACCAACTCCAGGACTGGAGGTGCAAAGCATACGCACTACCACTGCGCTAAACGGCCAGGCCAGAGACCACATTTTAGCAGCAACACGATGTCAATTGGCCTGAACAGCAAACATGCGCAGAACTAGGGCAGTGTACCGCAGAATTAATACTGTGATCCAGAAACCAAACCAGGACGGTGAAAGTCGGTGAGCGTGAAGGACGAATAACTTAATAACACTCATGAGAAGAATAGGCGACCAGATTATGAGACCAGCCTCGTCGATAGTTGTCGATATGATGCAGTGCGATAGTGCTACACTTTCGTGGGTCGTACCGTCAAAAGATAGCTGGCAGCATGACTAACCGCAATCCCAGTCGCAGAACTCTCTTATCGACATCTAGCTTTCAAAGCGGAGTGGAGACTGTCAAAGGCGGAACTTTGGCGGCCAAGTGGCTAGATATCGATCGTATCATTATTTTTCCCCAAGCAGGTGTGCGGGCTAGATGAACCGACAGCATCGTTCGTGTATACCTGCTCGCTACTCCGGGCAGCGGGCGGAAAGCGGTTCTCGGCCTGTATCGTCTGGAATGCGGCAATTGTGAGGTACAACGGAAGGGGATGTGAGATACGTATACACATCGGAAGACACTCGGAACCACATCATGCGCGGATTACCTCGATGACCCATGAACGCAGACAAGAAAACAGAGGGCTTTCTGCTACACGTATCGACGATGAACTGTGAACGTCAGAATTTAGCGTTGCGCCAAGGAGGCTAACTTGGGAACTCACCATTACGAATGACCTGCTACGCTTTATACAATGCTCCGCTTTCGGGTACGAGTCTCTGCTTTGAGCTTCCGTGGTGTAGTGACGTTGGGTTCCAATATACACGCCTCAGTGAGAAAGATGGAACGAGAGAAAGACACAGCTAGATATTCCAGAGTGTGAAGGAAAGTACTGACTGCTCGGCTAACCGGTACATCGACCGAAAATGAGGCCGGTAGCTTCACCGCCGTAATCGAAAGGAAGAACCAATAATGGAATCTGCATGTCGCCTCGAGCTTCAGGACTGAAGTCAAGACCATGTATCCTGGTGTTTTTATGAGAATGGTATCAGCGAAATTGCCACCTTAAAGCTAACCAAAACTCATTTTGAAACTGCTTCCAGCTCGCCAGTGCTGCATTGGTATCTGTTCTTGAAGAGCTCCACCTTGACTGGGAGTATTGATCTACAAGAGGGAAATGACGGCGAAAGGGAAGGACGAAACGCCTCGAGACTGCGTCCCATGGTCTGGAATGATGCGTCATCATCGTCATAGCCGATGTGAACGGGTCGAGAGATTTTTTTTATCCACGAGAAGCCGCCGGCAAAGATAAAATAAGGGCCTAGACCCAAACCATCACAGTTCTCTTGTCAGTCCCCTTCTCACAGGTTCTTCTGAACCGTTCTCCGACCGTTCTTGTTCCCTTATTGCTTGAGCAATCCGTAGCTCCGGGTCAGCATTTAAATATCATCGTCAATTATGCGCTAAGTAATCATGTTCTTCTCTCCCTTTCAAGTCATCAGTGGCTTCATTCTGAGTGCATTGCTCTCGTATGCATACCCACAAGTTCAACTTGGTACAACCTCTATCACGGGAACTGTGAAGAACGGCGTTGAGTTTTATGGAGGTGACTTTCTTTGTTGTATTGTAATGTCATTCTGCGTTTCCTAAACTATGAACGGTCTAGGGATTCCATACGCTGAACCGCCTATCGGAGAATTACGACTGAGGCCGGCGCTTTTGAAAAATTCCAATATCTGGAATGTCACGTCTTTCGACGCGAGCGAGTTTGGTGAAACATGCTTACAGCCGGTAAGTACATAAAACTACATCTTGCGCAATNTAGAAATATTTGATCTTTTATAGTGGCGGCTTTGCGCTGATGGGAATGTGCAAAAAGACAGATGCCGTCTGTCAAGTGTGACTAGATAGGCAACCGGCCCGTACTTACATAAAAGCGAGGACTTTGGTCCCTGGTTAAATTAAAGTCATTGGCGAAGGCGCAATCATGGCTAACTTTTTCAGGTGGAAGCTAAGCCGGGTCGCATCCCATAGCGTAAAGTTGGGGTTAGAAACGGGTGGGAATGCTGGGCAGATTATCGAAAGCCCAACTTATACAGGCTATGGCACTGTGCGAAAGTGCGCTATTGAAAAGGAGAGGTGATAGTCACCCCAGAAGATCATGGAAGTTCGCTCCCGACGCAAAAGCTGGACGACCTGGGGATTGAACGTTGGACCTTATACATAAAAGAGTAAACAGCTTCAGGACTGGAGATGCAAAGCATACGCACTACCACTGCGCCAAATGCCCATACCAGAGACTGCATTTTAGCAGCAACACAATGTCAATTGGCCTGAATAGCTAACATGCGTAGAACTGGGGCAGTGTACCGCAGAATAGATACAAGAACGGTGAAAGTCGGTGAGCGTGAAGAACGAATAGCTTAATAACACTCATGAAGAATAGGCGACCAGATTATGAGACCAGCCTCGTCAATACTTGTCGATATGATGCAGTGCAATAGTGCTACACTTTCGTGGGTCGTACCGTCAAAAGATAGCTGGAAGCATGACTAACCGCAATCCTGAGTCGCAGAACTCTCTTATCGACATCTAGCTTTCGAAGTGGAGTGGAGACTGTCAAAGGCGGAACTTTAGTGGCCAAGTGGCTAGATATCGATCGTATCATTATTTTTCCCCAAGTAGGTGTGCAGGCTAGATGAACTGACAGCATCGTTCGTGTATACCTGCTCGCTACTCCGAGCAGCGGGCGGAAAGTAGTTCTCGGCCCGTATCGTCTGGAATGCGGCAATTGTGAGGTACAACGGAAGGGAATGTGAGATACGTATACGCATCGGAAGCTGATCTGAACACTCGGAACTATATCATGCGTGGATTACCTCGATGGCCCATGAACACAGACGAGAAAACAGAGGGTTTTCTGCTACACGTATCGATGATGAACTGTGAGCGTCAGAATTTAGCGTTGCGCCAAGGAAGCTAACTTGGGAACTCACCATTATGAATGACCTGCTATGCTTTATACAATGCTCCGCTTTCGGGTACGAGTCTCTCTGCTTTGAGCTTCCGTGGTGCAGTGACGTTGGGTTCCAATATACACGCCTCAATGAGAAAGATGGGACGAGAGAGAGACAGCTAGATATTCCAGAGTGCGAAGGAAAGCACTGACTGCTCGGCTAACCGGCACATCGACTGAAAAGGAGGCCGGTAGCTTCACCGCCGTAATCGAAAGGAAGAACCAATAATGGAATCTGCATGTCGCCTCGAGCTTCAGGACTGAAGTCAAGACCATGTATCCTGGCGTTTTTATGAGAATGGTATCAGCGAAATTGCCGCCTTAAAGCTAACCAAAACTCACTTTGAAACTGCTTCCAGCTCGCCAGTGCTGCATTGGTATCTGTTCTTGAAGAGCTCCACCTTGACTGGGAGTGTTGATCTACAAGAGGGAAATGACGGCGAAAGGAAAGAACGAAACGCCTCGAGACCGCGTCCCATGGTCTGGAATGACGCGTCATCATCGTCATAGCCGATGTGAACGGGTCGAGAGATTTTTTTTATCCACGAGAAGCCGCCGGCAAAGGTAAAACAAGGGCCTAGACCAGCGCTTCTCTCGACGTTTCCACAAACCATCACAGTTCTCTTGTCAGTCCCCTTCTCACAGATTCTTCTGAACCGTTCTCTGACCGCTCTTGTTCCCATATTGCTTGAGCGATTCGTAGCTCCGGGTCACCATTTAAATATCATCGTCAATATGAGCTAAGTAATCAATCATGACCTTCTCTCCCTTTCAAATCATCAGTGGCTTCATTCTGGGTGCATTGCTCTCATATGCATATCCACAAGTTCAGCTTGGTACAACCTCTATCACGGGAACTGTGAAGAACGGCGTCGAGTTTTATGGAGGTGACTTTCTTTGTTTGTTATTCTGCGTTTCCTAAACTACGAACGGTCTAGGGATTCCATACGCTGAGCCGCCTATCGGAGAATTACGACTGAGGCCGGCGCTTTTGAAAAATCCCAATATCTGGAATGTTACGTCTTTCGACGCGAGCGAGTTTGGTGAAACATGCTTACAGCCAGTAAGTACAGAAAACTACATCTTGCGCAATAGAGAAATCAAGTTCTAATCGGGTTCTAACGGTGGTGCTCAGGGTTCGCCAAGGAATAGCGTCTCCGAAGACTGTCTAACGATCAACATCTTTCGTCCCCCTATGGACAACTTCAACAACTCTACCAAGTTGCCCTGTCTACTTTGGATTCACGGCGGAGGATTTCTCATAGGGAGTGGCTCGAGACCGGGATATGATGGATCTTCGTTGGTTAGGCGTAGTCTCGAAAGGGTGAGGCCTTATCGTATCCCTCAGTCAGCCAAAGCTGATGTTGCATTTCTAGGGGACACCTATGATTGTAGCGACAATCAATTACCGCCTCGGTCCATTGGGCTTTCCACAAGGTTTCGAAGCTGCGTCGTTAGGGCACGAGGTGCTAAACCTAGGGCTGAGAGACCCGCTCGTCGCTTTGGACTGGGTGAAGAGAAATATTAATGCATTTGGTGGGGATCCAGAGAAGGTAAAAGTGATTCTATGACAGTTTTGCAGCTCCTCACTGTTGTTCGTAGATCACTGTGTTTGGTGAAAGTGCAGGCGGGTTTGCAATCAAGTTATACCTGTTGAATGGAAATCTTGAAGGCCTAGCTCGTGGTGCTGTGGGTGCCTCCTTCACCTCATCATGCCCATAGATTTCACGAAAAGCAGGTCGTGGAATCGGGTGGAAGCCTCCCGACATATCCAGCTTTCACAAGAGGTTCATCATGGACAACATACGTCTCGGCCGTCGAATCATGCAACTCGGCTGTAGAATCGCAGAATACAATTGAATGTCTGCGGAGAAAAGCCACCACTGATGACCTTTTTGATGCGTTCGAGAAAACAGGTATATCACCTGCTTCTTTGGATTGGACACCAGTGTTGGATGGGCCTGGTGGTCTGGTACCAGACTATGCAAGTCAGCTGGATGTGAAGGTGAAGATCCCAGTCATTTATGGGGACGACTTGGATGAAGGTTATGCTATTTTGGCTTCGGCTCATAAAATGATATTAACGCAATTATTACTAGGTACTTTACGAGCACCACAAAACATTACAGGGCCCGAAGAAACTCTTCGGCGACTGTTTGACGTCTTCGCACCTTCCCCAGCAGGAGACACAGCTCTGGAAAACGCAATCGCCAAGGTGATCGACATATACACAGACGATCCCAGTGTCGGCTCTCCCTTTGGGACCGGAAACCAAACCTTTGGGCTAAATCCGGAGTATAAGCGCTATGCGTCGATACGTGAGTACTCGGCGTTCATCACTATGAATGAAGACACTGACCTCATGTTCAGTCGGCGATATTATGCGAAATTGTGAACGGCGCCTCTTCGCGAGAAAAATGAACGAAGCAGGTGTGCCAATGTATGGCTATCAATTTTCAGATCCAGATGCTGTAAAGGTCGTACCGTCAGAGTTCAGGATAAGTTTCGGGACAGCAAATGCAGCTCCTGGCTCACTGGGAGGTAAGCTCCACTCTTTTTCAACTGCTTGGTCTGACTGGAATGTCCTAGTCCCCCATACGTCGGAAATTGAATATGTATTTGGCAACCTTGAAGTTGAAAACGACATGATGCCTGACTCTGCGAAAGAGTTGAGCACGGTGATGATGGATTATTGGATTGCGTTCACGAACGGAATGAATCCCAACGATGGGAAAGGTCTAGAGCGTGAGCTATTTCTGTGGGATACTGTTTCCCTTTACTTAACGTGGTGGTCGTATCTAGGTTCAGAATGGGGTGTCTATACAGTCCATAGACCCGTAAGTTTTCATCTTTCCAGATTCACGACTTCGTGCCCACTTTCGACATCAGGTTATGATGCAGTTGAAGGGAGGAGATACGAAGATGTTTGCAGATACTGCGCGAGAGGAAGGAATAGCGTATCTGAACCGACACGCTATCGTGTTCAACCGGTGATTCGAACATCCATTAGATATCAAAATTAGTTCTGGTTTGAATCATAAAAATCATCGACATCATAGCGCCCTCTGTATTAGTAGACGGATTTTCTGATGTGGTGATGCCACACTTCGCAGAGGGTGCAGGAAAGCCGTCAACGCCTTGACGCCCTTCTTTGATTTCAAACCCAAAATAGTATGACCGACTCCCAAGTTAAAATTGTTGTGAAGACCCCTCGAGACCTTTCGAGCATGCCGAATATCATCTAACCTCTTGTGTCTATAATCTAGCTACCACCGACTACGAACCCTATTCTTGCAGATGATAATCTCTTATTCGCTTGAATCGTGAGACGGCGATATTGAAAGTAACGTGGCGATGATGTGATTTGATGGATTCTGGACCATCGCGTTTTTCTTTTCTCAACAGTCATAACGACGGCAGCGCCCTTGAAGTTGGAGAATAATCCTCAAGGTAAGCTATTATTGTCCATGCAGCTATCTATCGTTCTAAACATCCAAAGACAGGCACCAGCGCATTAGGCGAGTACGCACATGTTATTTAAACACCCTAGATGAGTAACGTAGTCGTTGTCTTCTTGTTCGTAGATCTTATTCCGACACCTTCCGAATTGCAGTACCTTTGTTCGACCTCAACATGTCAACTCTCGCAAACGCTCATTCCTCCACTAACGCACACCATGAACGCAACGCTCCACGTCATCAAAAGTCGACACATCCTCCCCCGACACGGGTATCAGGGGGAGAGCAATGAGCAATGAGAGAAGGGAGGGGAAGAAAGGAGGCCGAGGAACAGGTTGATCTGAGATCGGTAGTAGGAGAAACAGTGGGCGGAGTGGGTGGAGCGGGGTGAGAAGCAGCAACTCGAATCTGCCGGTGAGTATCAATTCCTACACACAAATAAGTTCCGTTCCCTCTTCTTCTCGCTCATCCTCACTCTCCCTAGATGAATACATGTCGCCTAGGAAGGTATTTCATTTTGGCTTCAAGTTTCAACCCCGGGATTTCTACCGGCTCCCACTCGTCGTCGTCCATCTGCGTTCCTGTATCTGTCCCCAGTCTTCAATAACTGTCATATTCTCTCCACTATGTGCCTTTCGCACCTCGTACCGTCCGACATCTTTTCATTACATCCCGGTTCCCTCTTCTAAACCCAACCACGGTACCAAGAGCCAATCATCTTTCATTGTATCCATCCTGCCGCAACGTCTAGGGTGGCGAGGCTCACGCTGGTGCGAGGAACTAGTGATGTAGATTCTAGACGCGCTCGCGTATCTTGGTATAGTAGCAGAATAGTGGACTGTGGAGTCCATCATTCATATCAATCATCGGTGCGTTCTCTCGTCTCTCCCCCGTGTTCCCTGATGCTCATGGTTTCTTTCCGCAGCACTAGCCTCGTAACGGACACTAATCTCATGTGATACACTCTCCACGGTACTCACATCTACCCATGACTTCCCCATGACGGTACACGATGTCAAAACCTCTCAATCCACTATTCATCGACGTCAGCATCTAATTATTCGCTCCCACTTTCTGATTCCTTTCACCTCGCCCTGCTCGTTACGACGTAACTGTGTCCTCGAAGGTCATTACGACCTTTACGCAACAAATCAACGCAAACCCAGGAAGATAATGAAACGCAAAAGGTCATCAAACGCTCACGTCTCATCGGCCCTCTGGACTGGCGCACAAACATATCCTATCGTTCCAAAGCCCTGAAGGCCTGCTTTCATGGTCGCTATATGACATTGTTGGGATCATCTCGCCAGAGTTGGTCTTGGCAGAGTGCTGCTTGTTCAGACAGCTACGACAAGCATTTGCATACCCATAACAGCATGCGGCGCCATCTACCAGCTTCTATGCCCACTCTTTGTGCGCAATTCCGTTTACCGCGGAGGTACGGTGGTGTGATGTCTTGGTCACGGTCACACTCTGTGCCTTTCCTCTCGCCTCGACCATCGACTGTTGTCGTTACCAAGTCCCCCGTCCATCAGCCTGCCCAAAAACTTGTAATGTGAATATCTACATTATACGGCATCAGCACAGTGCCACCATTCACTCTCAATCTCGCCACTAGCCGCCGACCTCTCCCGACATGAAAAACCGTTCGCTGCGGTATGGAGAAGGCACAGAAGATTTGTTCCACAAGATCTTTTCGGAGATGGAAGGCTGAACGGTTGGGCAGAAGCAGGTGGGGGTAAAGTTGGTCATTAGGTGGTTCCGGTCTTTGGAGTCATTGCAATGGCGGAGGAATCTTATTCGATAGGTACGTTTCGACGTCACCTTTTCTGACTCCAGGGTTCAAATTTACCATTTGCATCGTGCTACGTCCATGGTTATTTGACTCAGATTACACAAGGGAGGTCGTGCCAGCGCTGGACTGAGTTTTGAGCTTCAGAGGTTAGAGATACACTATAGGCGTGTAAGTCTATACCATTCTAGAACAATGTTTTCTCATGTTAACGCGTCCTTCCAGTTGTAGGACAAGGAATAGGACGGAAGGTCCATTGTCCGCTGTCAGAAGATACACGGGGCATATCGAAGACACCCGTCTGAACGGCCAACACGATCCCTTTCACATTTCCAACACTCGGCGTGCTACCTCTCCTTACCATTCACTACATCGCCTGTAAGTACAGAATCTCAATTTATTTCCTTTCCTCTCCTCATAATCCACGCTCAGGATAACCCGGACATGAAGCTCTCTTCCTTACATGCCCACTACCTCCTCCATCTGATACCGCCCTCCTTATTGACTGTCGTCGATATCGTGATCTATTCACCTCCGCTGCTGCTCCTTGAACGCAGTAATGTCACAACTGTCGACAACAGATTATGCAACTCTCGCTCTCGCTCATTCCTTTCAACATTCGAGGTCTACAACGCTTCGTGTATCTCCGATGAAGATCCTAATTCCGCCTGCCCGCCTCTAAACCACTACTTCAACCGACCACTTCCTCTGCGGTGATTCCACCTGGATTTATTGACACCATGGACTTGGTATACCGTGGATGCACTCGTTCCCAGAGTTGTTGAGCACAACGGAGGATGAGATATATCTGGATGTGCGTGGCTTTTTCCTCGCTTAGGGGTTAGGGGTTAGACCTCGTAAAGCCTTTCCTTGTCGGTGCTGAAGCGAAGCTGACATTACGGTCAGCATAGTGAAGGATAAAGCTTGAATGACGCAAACTTCACCATGTTGTCTGATTTTGAATAAAGGGCTACCCAACCACTAGTCGTCCCAACACAAAGCGTCTGCTTCCCCACTCCTGCACGAACCCAATCAAGAGATGTGATTCCGCCTAGGCTGATTTTCATATTCGTAATCTTCTCCCTTGGTGCTGAGGGTTGGAAAGATCCCACACAATGTCCATTGCCGGTCCTGTAGACTTCTACACATCCACTGCTTCCTAAGATAGCGATTCAATTTGGCTATGGCAATATGAAACGTCGTGCGTACCGCCAACTGCTATGTTTCGATTGTCCGGTGAAAGACATACTGCCTTAGTATGACCTACGCCTGGTTTGATTTCGATATGCTCCTGTAAATTAGGTCGCTGTGAGCGTATATCAGCAGGGAAATCGAGGCGAAGAGATCGAAACCGCACATCGGACATTTCAATAGAGGTTGTGGAATCAGTTCCACATTCGTCCCATATGTGTTTTATCCTCGTGCCTCATTGTTTCGACACGACAAAGGAACAAAGAATGAGCGAAGGCCTCGTTTTTGGTGGAGACAAGAAAGTTTGATGAAAGAACTCATCCGAATATTTTCTGGGCCATTCAGAATGAAAATATGTCCAACCAATGATCAAGGTATGGGCTCTCTAGTAGCTCCATCGATTAACTCTTGCCTAACGACCGAAATCCTCGTCGGACTTGAGTGAATTGAGCGAAAAGCGTTGGATAACAGCGCCCTGGTGATAGCACTCTGTCAATTGTGTCGGATGTTCCATGATCTTATCCACAACGTGCTGCCGAGAACGACCCGGGTGCCTCGGGTTCTGGATTGCAGTCGTATCCTCAAAGGGATGTGGCAGTGCGGAGAGGGATGATGAGTCTATAGCACATCTTTGTGTGGTAAAGTGAAAGGGTCTGATGGACCCAAATGGGCAGCGGAGGTTGCAGGGTCGGGGAGATAAAGGTAATCTTACATTGTACATTGTATAGCTATTACAACACATCTTCCAAGTCTGTATTGACCATTTCCCGCTACACTTCAACATTCTCGCTGGCAAAAACGATGAATCAGTCATATTCTGAGCCCAATAATAAGGAACTCACGGGAATTGTCCGATGACATTGCCAGGCGGGTTATAGTTGCAGACATAGTATGTCGTCCCAGAGCAGTCGGCAACGCCACACCCAAGCTCTGGTAGACTTCCATACGACTTGGGTGAAGTGAGAATATTGGGGGTTATTAGGGTTGTACTCGCGTATTCAACCGTTGTCAGTCAACGAAGATTGTTACCTAAACGAATACGGTACTCACTAACTTCGTCAGCCCATAGCTTGACAGCCGCGGAGATAGGGAAACTGCCCGTTCCCCATGCAAGATTCTCTATAAGGATGGTGAGCTCCACGCAGAGCGAACAAAGTGAATTGCACTTACCGCCATACTGGCCCCCAGAATGCTCCATCGTGTACCGGTTAGCCCAGTTCTGTGCGGTAGCGCCTACCTGATCGTTCCAAGTCAAAGGTTGGGCGTTGTGTTGCGCTCAAACCTCGTTGTGTGCGTTAAGCCATTGGTCGACATCAGACTGGCGAGGGAGAATAGCAGCTCGGGAAAAAGCCGTGAGGGAAAGAGCAGCGAACAGATTCCCGGTCCAGAAGTGCATCGCTGGTTGATTCAAGAGTAACGATGAAGTCGTTGGGGAGGTCGGAGCGCAGCATGGTGCTTTTTATACCGAATAGACCAAGAAAAACGGGGATCGAGGTGCTCCACTTTGATATTCGTCATCAGGCCATGAAAACCTGGTTGGGATGCAACGCCAGAAAAGGTTATGATTGTTGTTAAGGATCAATATCAATTGAGCACGTTGCTCACCTCAGATGTAGCATCAGCCTAAGCTTGCGCTACCAAATAGCAAGCCACAAGTATATGTTGAGCAGATGCCAATTCTGCTCCCGATACAAATCCGAATAAAGGCCCAAAACGCCCAAGGGCACTCTGAGGAAACAGCCCCGGTTGGTAGGGCGTTCGGTGCCAAGTGAGCTGAGATAGAGTAAATCATTGCTCGGACTCATCCAGGAACTACGGCCACAAAATGTAAAAAGGGATTACAGCGGAGTCAAGAAGTTTGCGGAATCACAAAATTTTTCCTAAGCCTGTGCCTGATGACATCACCCGGAGCCCGGGCTTGCCTCCGGAGATTCAATGCCAATAGCAAGCGCTTCAAAATACTTCTTGACTCCGTTGTAAAAGGTTCAAGCTATCGCCAAGAACTGGAGCTGAGCACATTGCACAGGGATGGATACCAGGTTCACGCCGTGTTCTAGGATTCAGTGCCCATGATGAAATATCTGAGGGCCCCACCATATCAGATTGATCCGGTTAAAGAAATGCACGAGACATACAATCCATTTACCTGTTCCTTTTAAGCGCCAGTCGGTTAAACTATCCACGTTTGTTTGCCTCTTCAATATACGCAGCGTCCATTCGCAGCTGTAACCCCACAAGTGCGATCCACAGTTGCCGACCTATCATCACATGGACAAGCGATGATGCCGTCAATAATGGATATTGATCCACCAAACATGCCTTACCGGCTGTGTTCTCTGAGGAATTTAAAATGATGTGAGACAAGGGGGTATTATGATACCTGACCCAAATCATTACGGTACTCAGCTCTCCAAACAAACCACTGCCTTGTATCAACAACTTTCGATTAACCATCGGCCCGCGCCCAACCCAGACTGCATATTTATGTGGTGACGTTGCGACGAAACGTACTCGAACACCAAGTTCCATTCTATCCAAGAGTGGCACCCACGACATGAAGGACGACCGGTACACCCATGCGGGGGCGCTTGGACGCACTATTTCGGGTTGGTTCCGGGTGACACTGGACGGCACTAACGTGAAATGAATGAACGCTCTATAAGCGAAGTACGAGGACGCTCGGCATATGCAAACAGTTGCCTGAATCGCCTACGATGGGATCCATAGTAGCTTTATTCGCAAACAAGCCGCAACATCCGCTCTATCTCACACCAGGCCTTCCAACATCCGCTGTCCCCATATCACCAGAGAGCACCCCCCAGATCACCATAAAGCTCGTTAGACTCGTTGAGGAAGCATTACGAACGCTGGATTACGATGTGCAGGTGCGTGTTGGGTATGAGAAGCACTGGTTATCTTTGTATCATTGTGGTTGTCTGAGCGGTGTAGTATTAGCAGCAGGTGATTGGTTACGGCTCATTGCGGCATGCCGATGCAAGCGTCGGGAACAAGGTGCCTTCCTGATGTTGCCGTGCCGAGGAGGCATACGAAGAGTGAATTCGTGCATTGTCGCTGCATCCTCGGACCCGAGATACCGCTGTCAAAGTCTCTTGAATAAGACCGTGATGGCTTCAACTCGACTCCCCCTTTTGGCGTCTTCATAGATTTCCACAGCATTTTCCTCTACCATGTCCAGATAGGCCAGTGCTGCGACCGCTAGATCCCATCCTACAACATGGGGACGAGATCTTGTGGATGGACAACAGCAAAATGGTAACAGCGAGACTTCGATGTGGTACAGCATAGCGTTTGGTGCCATAAAAGGTTGCAGTGTCGTAGGGCAGAGTGAAATGAATGCGAGAAGATGGCATTGTGGGTCATGTGGAGTTGCTCGGTTTGGTGGGGAATCCCTGGTACTTCAGAACGGTATCTTGCAGCCAGATCGAGAAATTTTGCATTTCTTCTCATTTTCATATTACCAGAGGAATATAGGGATATGCATCCTACGGATATTAGTCAGAATTGACCACCTCGAAAAGAGAAGATGTGCGATACGTTAGCGTAGGCCTGTCGTCATCAATTGTTTCTTTCCGGTTACTCTAATCAGGTCCATTCCATGATTACAGGATTGCCGGTTTTGAATACATTCGTTACTAGTAGGTCCAGCTGATTGGGATAGAACTCGATATGAGCCAAATGAGCTGGGACGAAGTACCTGTGACCGCGCGGCCAATAGACCCCGTCGAAATAAAAAAAGATACTGCGGAAGGAGCCGAGAATAGCTATATGAGTTGCACAATAGAGAATAGACTTACATGGTCTCAACAAAACTGTCCGAACTCGACAGGCGGTGGACGCGAAGGCCAAGGGTAATCCTCGTCACGTGTACACACCATCCGGTCCGAAAATCTCCCCAATTGGACACCCGTCAGCCACAGTTATTAGCAAACTCATACCCTAATTTCAAGACACTCCATCTCGATAATACTACCCTCATCTCATCCACCGTATCATGTCAGTCAGTTCCACCTTGAAACCATCAAGGGCTGATTTCCAGCTAACAGCCCTTCACTTGCCACAATTCCTCCGGCACCCTTGCTACGATCCCAATCGGCACACATATGGAATTCATCGACAAGTGCTGGCCCAGACAGGAAATATTTTTGCGTCTCTTTTCCGTTTCCCACGGGAATATTGATCGCAATATCAGCCCCGCATATTCGCACTTCGCATATGTGCTTTTGACGAATGTAGCTAATGCGCTGACACTACCAGATCCCCCTAAGGATTTTCTCATGAGCGACATAAATATTTACCTTGCAGGTTGCGTCAGCGATGTATCTCCATCCCTTCCTTTCCTCAGTGATTACATGGACAAACGACGAAATACACGCATTTTCATCTTCTCTCATCTCAGGACGGCCTCCCATCTATTTTTCCGAATTATGGAAAGTCATCCTTCTCTTACCATAAAGCAGGTGCGGAACGTGCCCCGTCAATGCTTCGCCTGACCTTAAAACATGATTCACGACAGTATCCTTTCATGGTTTGTCGCAAGGCTCGTTCCAGATAAGGTTCTAATGACAGGGTCAACAGGAAGCATTCTTCTTTGGTCCAGAAAGGTTGTCAGTAAGGAGGTCCGATAGCTCGGACGACTTTTTTGCGAATGAGGAGGCCAAATTTGCAGGTATTCACTCATTGTTCCTTCTCAGACCCCTTCAAGTTCTGATGAATACAAGGACACACCTTTCAAAAGTGCCTAGACGATATGGAAACCTTGATCAAGGATATTGAGTCCGAGGTAAGAAGATTGATTTGTGCCTATATTCCTATCTGAGCAGGATAATACAGGGCAAATATGTCATGCTCAAAGAACACACCGTACATTTAATAAACCCTCAAGTTCACGAAGCGAATATTGAAGAAAAGCGCCCATTTCGACCGACGCCTGTGCTTCAGGACCACTGCCTTGACCTGGATGAGGCTCAAAGGGTCGATGCCATGCGGACAACCACCGCGTTACCCATTCCTAATCCCACTATTCTGCCAGACCGCTTGCTGAAGACATTAACACCAGTATTCATCATACGACACCCAGCTCTAGTTTTTCCGTCCTACCTGCGTGCAAGTAAAATATTCGGAGCAACCGCATTCGACGATGATGCACCCTTCTATATGACGTTAAAATGGCAGCGCCTGTTGCTTGACTTTTACAAAACTTGGTACTCTTGCCCAGAGGGTGCCAAGTCAGCGGGACCAGGGGGAGAGCATTTCCCAATTGTCATTGACGCAGACAAGCTCATCAACGACTCGCACGGGCAGATAGACAAGTTATGCCGACTATTAGGCCTAGATCCCGCACCAATACGGTTCACTTGGGAGGCACAGGATCGCTCCGGAAACCGAGCACAAGCGGCGTTTCTAACCACCATAAGTAACTCTACAGGTGTGATAAAGAGCAAGGTCATTTTTCTGTTCGATTGATCTCTGATTAGTGTAGGCTCACCGATTCACAGGGCTCAAAACTGCCGGTCCTTGAGGATGAAGCAAGAGAGTGGGCAAAGGAGTGGGACATGGAGATTGTACAGGCGATGAAGAGTCGTGCGGAGGATGCGATGGAGGACTACGAGTACATGTTGAAGCATAGCATCTAAACAGAAAGCAAAGCCGGTCTCCCGAGAACTCATGGATTGCGATGTAGTGGTCTCATGTTATGTTGAGGAACGTTTTGGAGTAACCTCGAAAGCGTCGCAAATTTGTCGGTGAGAGTTGGGTAAGAAGGACCACGTGCTAGGTCATGGTAAACCACGGTGAGTAATAATGACGTTGTCGGTCTAGACCAAGTCCAGAGTCTGGGCCCCAGTTTTGAAATTTATCTTATCTCGCATCTTTTACTGTAACTGCCATCAGTATCGAAGCGATTGTCATGAATACCGACCTACAGTGCCACGGCGAGTGCTCTCTAGGTCTATTTTCATTTGTTATAGTAGTTAATACACTTTCAGTCCAAGGGTGCGAGGAGCGTTGCGACATTGTACTACAATCATCCGATGGCCACGGTATAGCGGCACACAAACGGAACCTAGAGGTGTTCAGCAAGAGCTTTCCTCGGGCAGACTATGATCTCGACACGAATGAACCTGTGCCACTCACAGAGAATCAAATCGTACTGCGTCTTCTTTTACAATTCATGCACAACACAACGCCCCCTAAACTATCCAAAATTGACATTACGGCCATCGACCTCGTTGATTTGTACAAGGCAGCAGAGAAGTACGGTAACTATCCTGCAACGGAGGAGGTCGGGGATGAGATTAAGTGCGTATTCTACCTATCTAGAGGAAACTGAACTGAAGGAGAGTCAGATCTCGGGCACGGAACCGTACCTCACCATGCTACACCATGGAAATGTTCCTAGAGTTAAACAGGGCACCTATACCGGACCGACTGGACTTTAGGATTATCCAGGATTATGTTGCTCAATATACCCTATCATATTCTCAGAGGGAGGCGTTATCCTTCTTCAGGTGAAGATGAAGCGTTGTACTATTACTGGGTGAGTCTTGAGCGTCGTCCTGTCTAGCGGTCTGCTACATGATGGCAACTATCCCAGTCCCAGTACCGCTTTGAATATGAACTGTGGAACATAGAATGTCTTCGGAGGCTTGAAGTTCTCGCAGAGAACATTACCCACACAATCTATGTGGGGCCAGAGCAGTTAGTGGCCAGTGGGGAATGCCCCGGTGGAGTACAGTTTGCCAAGCACATTCTTGCCGCGATTCAGAGGATCACCGAGTTCCCTACCATTGAAGATATAGATGAAGCCATACGAGCAGCTCCAACCTTTGACATTCAATGGGGGTGCACAGAGGATCCGCCGCCAATTGACGACTTGGATACCTCCTGCCAATGTGACGAACAAGATACATGGAGAGATGGGATGAAGGGTATCTTTGCTACTCAACCACTCTGGCAGAAAGTGTACACGTAGTAGGTTTCGGTTTGGGTCCTTGCGATGATTACTACAATTTCGCAACTGCAACGAAATAATTTTCTAGAAACCTGTATAGTATTTTTGCATCCCTGGTTGACTTACCCTTCCCAAGATATTCGTACCAAGAAATACAATAACTGACCCGATCACCTCTTCGGTGCCTTCATTGATCGTTCGCATCGGTATCTTTTTGCAACATAAGCGCCGCTTCTCGACTCTCGGACCATGCAAGATCTCCTGTTCCCTCAGTCTCCTTTGCTAACCTCTGCTTCTCGATCTTGATACCCGTACATTTTGCTGCTCCCCCTCCACCTCCGCTGCAAATGTCTGTATATCTGCCCTCATTCGACTCCGTTCCTGCTCCCTTTCTTTGTGCAAATGTCGCAAGTCGACCTTGAGCCGACTAGTGTCTACCTTTGCCTGCTCGGCTTCGCCCAAAGCAGGACGAGCTTCTCCCAATTTAGCACTTTGTTCTTCGGGATCCCTCTTTACGCCGATCAGAACTGCATGAGATTCTTCGATCCGCTGGGTAAGACGAGCAAGATCCGCTTGCTTTTCGTTACGTTGATTGTCCAAGTATCTGAGCGCAACAATTCTTAACTCCAGGGTTTCAGGGAATTGAGATGGCGATATATCTTCGAAAGCTCGTTGTGTAGAAATGGTGTTACGTTCATGAGAAATTGATGCTTCGCCCTGCAGCAGATAAATTTTCAGAAATGGACGGTACGAAAAACAAAAAAGTCGTACAGTTCGCATTGGCGAACTCCGACTTGGGTTCGTGGATACAGGATTGGATTGCGAAGCTCCAGCTAAGGAGTAGCTAATATCAATTTCGGATTAACAAGAAAGACAATTTATGCTCACTGGAGGTGATGATCCTTCACCTTCAACTTGTGTACGTCTTCGTTATCTTGCTGGAGATGGTGAACGCGATGAAGCGCGTTTGGACATGATGCAACCTGAGGTGTTGGGAGTGAAAGTTGAACCGGGGTCCGGACCGAGCAGAAAAAAAAAACACAGATTCTTTAATGTAATAATCCACGCAGGCTTTCGTCGAGGCTCGAAACCCACACGGTGGTACAATAGTGGTACAACAGTGGTACATATACCGACGGCAGATACACGATACACAAGCCCACCCATAACGCAAGTGACGTACGAGAGCAGCACTCAGTTCAGGGGGTGATGTAACATTGGAAGTATTTGGCGTAGAATGGGTTGTTGGGGGCCGCAGGGTTCCAATGCCGGCGTCGGTGTTCTTTTTCGAAGCAACGCCTTTGGATGCAGAGGTCAACGTAGCAAGCGCACCTCCTGTGCCTGTCTTGTTTGAAGCGAGATTACGCGATGCAACCCTCGACGACAGACCCACGGCTCCGTTTTCTCCAGAAGCGCTAGCACTCCATGGAGGAAATACGGACCCAGTCGAGCTCGATGAGCCACTAATCTGCGAATGTAGACTGCGGAGCTCAGCTCGCAGCTCTTGCGATAACAAGCGCACGATGCCTAAAGACTGGGTTGAGAGGTTATTTGCACCTCTCACTTCTTCTCTGAGCTTCTGTATCTCTCCAAAACTATCGAGAGCGTTGGTCTTGAGGTCGGCCATGCTCCTTGTATGTTCTCCCCGCAGTTCCGCCATTCCTTTACGAAGAGCTTCCAGTTCTGGCTTCTCAGACGCCTGCAATAGGTCCACCTTGACACTCAGCCTCTCAACTTCCTCTGCCAGACTCTGCTTCTCGCTTCTCATACGTCCCAACTCTGCCTTTTCCCGCTCCACCTCATTCAACGTAGAACGTGCTTCGTTCACCTGAACAGTGATGCGAGCAAGCTCATCCGCCTTCTCTCTGAGCTGGTCATCCACGTACTTGAGAGCCAAGACATTAGATTGAATCAAGGCCTCGGGAGATTGTGATGTTAACTTGTCGTCTTCGAAAGTCCATGGGGCAGAAAAACCATTGACCTTGCCAGGAGAACTCGATGTCTCATCCTATGAATGAGTCATCAAGCAACAAGATCCAGAAGGAGAACCGGATTACGCACACTCTGCGTACCACAACTTGAACTGGCACTCGAGGCAGACAAAAAATTGAACCGCGAGAGAAATCCTCGCTAGAGGGGCAGGGGAAAAGATTAGCTGAAATACAGCAAGAAGAATCCGATCCCACGCACTGAAGCACCCTCTACCTCTGTACGTCGTTTTTGCCTTGCGGGAGATGGTGAGCGCGACGCTGGACGTTTAGACATTGCCGCAGGCGGGAGGGAAACCCTAAACCCTAAACGCAAACCCAAAGACCGGTCTAGATCAAACGGTCCGGTTACCTGTTGAGTCCGAGAGCCGGTTTAAAGCCCGGTTTTCCGATGTCCCCCTTGTCTACGCCACCGCACGCCCCAGGTATGTATCACGTTTCAACTGTCATTGGCATACTAACGGTATATTCGAAGTACTAAGTCTACATCTCATAATCTTGCATACATGCAAGAATCGCGTGCAATTGCCTACAAATCAGCTACCGACGCCTTGTTGATTGGTCGGCTGTTCAGTTATGTTGGATGGGGGCGCTATGCACCACCTTGCGGCCAAGTCTTTCCTCGCAGAGGTTTGTTCAACTCTTAAATAAGAGAAGGCCTCGGTCGCTTCCCATTNGGCACTGAAATATCACCTCCTGCTAATATGTCAAACCTAGAAAAGACCCACTTTTACTTATTTTACACTACTTTTGAATTGGAACACTTTAATATGACACAAGATAACAGGTAATAAGGACTAGAGTGAGCCCAGTCTGCTAGTCATTGCCTTAGAGAAGCTATAGTACCTTGGAAAGTATGAAGAGCTATATGATATGCTATACAGAGGTGTCAAAGCTGTACTTTCTGACTTATCTATGTATCAGATCCAAAACAGATTACTCCCAAAACCTGTAGGGAACCTACACCTGCAAAAAGTATGTACCATCATAATGGTGTTGCAACAGAATTATGAGGGCTGCAACATACTGTAATAAATTTAGCTAGATTTTAAGTGTATTATAGCCTAGTTATAATATATTGAAATACTTTAACTGCCTTACAACTCCCTTATGACCACATTACAACTGCCTGGAAGGATTATTTAACCTTATAGCCACATTACAACTATACTACAACCCATGGGGAATCATTACTGCAAGTTACAGTTCCAGTACATGCATGTTAAGACACAATCACAAATATAAATGTAATTCTCAGAGTAAAATCCTGCTCAACACAATAACACACCAAGTTCAGCACTGTTCCCTCTGATTCCAAAGCCTGTCTGCATACTGTGAAGCCAGTGTAGGTAGAACATGATGATGTCGTGTTTGGGAGATGGTGGTCAAGAGAGCACCAAGAGGCTTTCTGACTCTCTGACAAGGGGTTTTCATCTTGTTGCAACATGTGAGGCAACTACCTCAACTTCGTGGCAGTCAAAGTGCCGCAGCATTGGTGAATTCCCACATCTAACCCTTTGCCCAAACCACCACCATCGACGAACAACATTGACGACAGCTCCTCCATTTCCTCTCCATCAAGCTCAAAAATCACCAGTTCCAGTCTCAGCAAGGTCAACTACAATATTCAACACCAATAACAGGCTCATTCAAGGTATAAAGGTACATCAAATTGAAAATGGCTCCAATACCATTGCTGGTCCTACTGGCTCACTAACACAGATTTTACCCTTATAGATGTTCTCTTTGACTGCTGATCTCGACCCCATATCATCCTAGAAGTGTTTAGTAGGCTATAATGGAGAGAGAGACATTGTCAGGTACATGTCGTCTGCCAACAACCAAGAGACAACACACCTTTGTACATCTCATCAGACCTGGGGCTATGCACATGCCGACCTTTGACCAATACCACCACCACTACCACCACTATCTTGAGTTGCATGCTCCTTGGATTTATTATCAAGTCTGTGCTGCTGGACGAGCCAAGTGAATGCTCAAGCCTTATGTTGGGTCTATTGTGTGTTGAGAGAGGTGTCATAGAGAGTGAGTTAGAACATGAATGTGAACACAATCACCCAAATCCAAATCGCCAGAGTCACCTTTACCACTTATGCATTGTTCGGCTTCCCTTAACTCACCATATGGAGACAAATCAGTAACAAGGTATAGTTGATTCTTCGTCTCACAGCTAGTCTAGGTATATTGAATCCATCGTTTACAGAGCAACACTCTCAAGATCAATGTCATCAACCACTTGAATGATCCTACCATGTTGCAGTCGACCAGTATTGTGAGCTGAAAACACATTCTTGATGTATGTGAAGCTGATCACTTGCATCAGCATTGGCATGGCTTCTTGCACAAGGTGACTAACTGGGCTGATGGAGGAGCCTTTGTCAATCAATGCCCCATTGCTAAAGGGAACAGCCTCCTTTATGAGTTCTCTGTTTACCATCAAACCGGTACATTCTGGTACCACTCTCACCTATGTGAGTACCTGAAAATGGGCATCGAGAACTCGATCTGACTGCACCATTTAGCCACTCAGTACTGTGATGGTTTGCATGGCACCCTAGTGATTTACGACTTGAATAATCCGTACATAGATATGTACAATGTAGATGATAGTATGGCATTGTGTGTCGTTGACATGTCGACAACTGACTAACCCATTCCCAGAGTCTACTGTGATTACTTTGGCCAATTGGTATCATGCCAAAGCAAAGACTGGTCTCTCTGTGAGTTACTATTCCTACACTCATCCAGATTGTACAACTGATGAATCTCTTAGTAAACCTGACTCCACCTTGATCAATGGGCTTGGACGGTGAGTCTCTTACATAATCTAGGCAAGCTGAATTGTTGAAGGACGCAACAGTCANTCCCCTGTTTCCTCTCCATCAAGCTCAAAAATCACCAGTTCCAGTCTCAGCAAGGTCAACTACAATATTCAACACCAATAACAGGCTCATTCAAGGTATAAAGGTACATCAAATTGAAAATGGCTCCAATACCATTGCTGGTCCTACTGGCTCACTAACACAGATTTTACCCTTATAGATGTTCTCTTTGACTGCTGATCTCGACCCCATATCATCCTAGAAGTGTTTAGTAGGCTATAATGGAGAGAGAGACATTGTCAGGTACATGTCGTCTGCCAACAACCAAGAGACAACACACCTTTGTACATCTCATCAGACCTGGGGCTATGCACATGCCGACCTTTGACCAATACCACCACCACTACCACCACTATCTTGAGTTGCATGCTCCTTGGATTTATTATCAAGTCTGTGCTGCTGGACGAGCCAAGTGAATGCTCAAGCCTTATGTTGGGTCTATTGTGTGTTGAGAGAGGTGTCATAGAGAGTGAGTTAGAACATGAATGTGAACACAATCACCCAAATCCAAATCGCCAGAGTCACCTTTACCACTTATGCATTGTTCGGCTTCCCTTAACTCACCATATGGAGACAAATCAGTAACAAGGTATAGTTGATTCTTCGTCTCACAGCTAGTCTAGGTATATTGAATCCATTGTTTACAGGGCGACACTCTCAAGATCAATGTCATCAACCACTTGAATGATCCTACCATGTTGCAGTCGACCAGTATTGTGAGCTGAAAACACATTCTTGATGTATGTGAAGCTGATCACTTGCATCAGCATTGGCATGGCTTCTTGCACAAGGTGACTAACTGGGCTGATGGAGGAGCCTTTGTCAATCAATGCCCCATTGCTAAAGGGAACAGCCTCCTTTATGAGTTCTCTGTTTACCATCAAACCGGTACATTCTGGTACCACTCTCACCTATGTGAGTACCTGAAAATGGGCATCGAGAACTCGATCTGACTGCACCATTTAGCCACTCAGTACTGTGATGGTTTGCATGGCACCCTAGTGATTTACGACTTGAATAATCCGTACATAGATATGTACAATGTAGATGATAGTATGGCATTGTGTGTCGTTGACATGTCGACAACTGACTAACCCATTCCCAGAGTCTACTGTGATTACTTTGGCCAATTGGTATCATGCCAAAGCAAAGACTGGTCTCTCTGTGAGTTACTATTCCTACACTCATCCAGATTGTACAACTGATGAATCTCTTAGTAAACCTGACTCCACCTTGATCAATGGGCTTGGACGGTGAGTCTCTTACATAATCTAGGTGAGCTGAATTGTTGAAGGATGCAATGGTCAGATTTAGGAAGAATGGTCATATAGAGCTTACAGTCATCCAAGTCGAGCAGGGAAAGTGGTATGTCCCTCTGATTAGTGTTTCTTCACTTTGGCTCAGTTTCATGTTCAGATATTGCATGCACATCGTTAATGTCGCTTGCCAGCCTGACTACCATTTCTGGATCAATAGACACAGGATGTCAGTACAGGTCATGCAGTATTGCTTCCCTTATGTCACTGAATTGTCACTACAGGACTGTCATTAAGGCCGACTCTATCCTCCCATCAGCTGGTAGAAACCAAATTGTTCCATATCTTTGCTGGTAAGTTCCATCTTTCCAGATTTCCAGTCATGGACTGATCAATCTTTTTGTGTTGTAGAACAGTGTTATTCATACATTGTATGCCAATACAACCTTCCGCATCTATAGGTTCATCAAGATGTTGTCAACTCTGGAAAGGGCAGTGGTAGTTTTCATCCATTTGGAGTAAGTATATGTATGGTGTTTTGTGTATGTTCATACTATTATGTGTATTGTAGCACAGTTCAATATAGGTAATTTTACATTTATATTTATGTGTGCTATATGTGTGAGTGATTCTGATAAGGATTCAGTACCTATTTGCTGTCCAGTAGGGTTGTAATGTGGTTGTAACGACATCTTTAGGTTATAATGTTGTTGCAACTGGTCATAATTATTATGGGACTCATAATTATTACAGTATGTTACAACTACTTTACAACCACATTACAAGTAAGTTATCATATCTGACTTGGCATATAACAGGGTCACTAATGNCCTTGGATTTATTATCAAGTCTGTGCTGCTGGACGAGCCAAGTGAATGCTCAAGCCTTATGTTGGGTCTATTGTGTGTTGAGAGAGGTGTCATAGAGAGTGAGTTAGAACATGAATGTGAACACAATCACCCAAATCCAAATCGCCAGAGTCACCTTTACCACTTATGCATTGTTCGGCTTCCCTTAACTCACCATATGGAGACAAATCAGTAACAAGGTATAGTTGATTCTTCGTCTCACAGCTAGTCTAGGTATATTGAATCCATCGTTTACAGAGCAACACTCTCAAGATCAATGTCATCAACCACTTGAATGATCCTACCATGTTGCAGTCGACCAGTATTGTGAGCTGAAAACACATTCTTGATGTATGTGAAGCTGATCACTTGCATCAGCATTGGCATGGCTTCTTGCACAAGGTGACTAACTGGGCTGATGGAGGAGCCTTTGTCAATCAATGCCCCATTGCTAAAGGGAACAGCCTCCTTTATGAGTTCTCTGTTTACCATCAAACCGGTACATTCTGGTACCACTCTCACCTATGTGAGTACCTGAAAATGGGCATCGAGAACTCGATCTGACTGCACCATTTAGCCACTCAGTACTGTGATGGTTTGCATGGCACCCTAGTGATTTACGACTTGAATAATCCGTACATAGATATGTACAATGTAGATGATAGTATGGCATTGTGTGTCGTTGACATGTCGACAACTGACTAACCCATTCCCAGAGTCTACTGTGATTACTTTGGCCAATTGGTATCATGCCAAAGCAAAGACTGGTCTCTCTGTGAGTTACTATTCCTACACTCATCCAGATTGTACAACTGATGAATCTCTTAGTAAACCTGACTCCACCTTGATCAATGGGCTTGGACGGTGAGTCTCTTACATAATCTAGGTGAGCTGAATTGTTGAAGGATGCAATGGTCAGATTTAGGAAGAATGGTCATATAGAGCTTACAGTCATCCAAGTCGAGCAGGGAAAGTGGTATGTCCCTCTGATTAGTGTTTCTTCACTTTGGCTCAGTTTCATGTTCAGATATTGCATGCACATCGTTAATGTCGCTTGCCAGCCTGACTACCATTTCTGGATCAATAGACACAGGATGTCAGTACAGGTCATGCAGTATTGCTTCCCTTATGTCACTGAATTGTCACTACAGGACTGTCATTAAGGCCGACTCTATCCTCCCATCAGCTGGTAGAAACCAAATTGTTCCATATCTTTGCTGGTAAGTTCCATCTTTCCAGATTTCCAGTCATGGACTGATCAATCTTTTTGTGTTGTAGAACAGTGTTATTCATACATTGTATGCCAATACAACCTTCCGCATCTATAGGTTCATCAAGATGTTGTCAACTCTGGAAAGGGCAGTGGTAGTTTTCATCCATTTGGAGTAAGTATATGTATGGTGTTTTGTGTATGTTCATACTATTATGTGTATTGTAGCACAGTTCAATATAGGTAATTTTACATTTATATTTATGTGTGCTATATGTGTGAGTGATTCTGATAAGGATTCAGTACCTATTTGCTGTCCAGTAGGGTTGTAATGTGGTTGTAACGACATCTTTAGGTTATAATGTTGTTGCAACTGGTCATAATTATTATGGGACTCATAATTATTACAGTATGTTACAACTACTTTACAACCACATTACAAGTAAGTTATCATATCTGACTTGGCATATAACAGGGTTACTAATGATTATGTATCTCATAATGCATTATGGGGGTTATAACCCTATTATAATGCGACATCAGCGAAATGGACACCTAAATATATTGGAATAAAATGAGTGAAATACATTATAATGGCCAAAATACATTATAATCATTATGGTGTATTTTAATGTAATATAATTGTTGTTCCTTTATGTATTTTGGCTATCTTAATGTATTTCAGCCATTATAATGCATCGGCCCCACCTGGGGGTCAGGGACAAAAAGAAATAATATTTATTTGTTGCAACCCCCATAAGTCGAACCCTCGACCTCAAGGTGGATTAGTCAGCAACCTGGGCAGCCACAGGGTGCTCAAGACCACTGTACCACAGTGCCATATACTTACCACCACACATAGTGCAATATATCCCCTTACTCAAAAGACCTATCTCCACCCCCTTGCTGTTTCTATTGATCAAATCCCCAACCAAAAGCTTCCCTTCACTTTATAGAGTCCTCTCCCTGTCCTCTGGAAGGCATAAAAATGCACTGTTTTGATTGCCTCTGTTACAATCTATTTTACTACATTATAATAACTCTGTCTCATTTTATTGCATTTTAATACACTATAATAATACCATCCCATTTTATTGTATTTTAATGGATTATAATAACACCATTCCATTTTATTGTATTTTAATAGATTATAATAACACCAGTCTCATTTTAATGCATTTTAATATATTGTAATAGCATTGCTTGATTTTAATTTATTATATTTAGGTGTCCATTTTGCTGATGCTTGCTGCAAGGATTCCCAAATGAAGTCACTCTAGGTCTAGAAAGCAGGCTTAGCACGAGCAGGTCACTCTACCTTACCAGATGAGGGAGGAGCTTTTTCAGNACCATCCCATTTTATTGCATTTTAATGTACTATAATAATACCATCCCATTTTATTGTATTTTAATGGATTATAATAAAACCAGTCTCATTTTAATGCATTTTAATGTATTGTAATAGCATTGCTTGATTTTAATCTATTACAATGGACTAAAATCAGCAAAATACATTATAATTTATTATATTTAGGTGTCCATTTTGCTGATGGGGGGGTTGAGGATGTGGTGGAGGAGTTGGGAAGAGGCTCGAGTTGTCCGTAGATACCATGTTAACGAAGTCATTCAGTCAAGTAGATAATTGTTTTCAATCCCGTGGCCAATCAGTCCCAGTCATAAATCCGGACGTACGCTGACCCCAGGTGATTACTATCGACGTTCCCCCAGAACATCGAAGAACACCAATAGACGTCTATGAACGCCAGTAAGTGAGAATATATTGACATCTATCGATGCCTACTGACGCCAGTTAATATTTCAAGCGGCATGATAATATGTGCCAATTTTCGTCAATTATCGCCGAACCACATCAGATAAAATAACTGAAGTTGATGTTGATTGACCAACTATTTACTACAGGAAGGACTAGCTAGTACTATTCTAAGATTNGGGTTATACTGTTGTATTGTAGTATCATGCTGATAATCATCAGCGAAATGGACACCTAAATATATTGGAATAAAATGAGTGAAATACATTATAATGGCCAAAATACATTATAATCATTATGGTGTATTTTAATGTAATATAATTGTTGTTCCTTTATTTTAATGGATTAAAATGAAGCAAAATGGTTATAATGTATTCTGGCTATTATAATGTATTTCAGCCATTATAATGCATCAGCCCCACCTGGAAGTCGGGGACAAAAAGAAATAATATTTATTTGTTGCAACCCCCATGAGTCAAACCCTCGACCTCAAGGTAGATTAGTCAGCAATTCTTGGCAGCTGCAGAGTGCTCAAGACCACTGTACCACAGTGCCATATACTTACCGCCACACATAGTGCAATATATCCCCTTACTCAAAAGACCTATCTCCACCCCCTTGCTGTTTCTATTGATCAAATCCCCAACCAAAAGCTTCCCTTCACTTTATAGAGTCCTCTCTCTGTCCTCTGGAAGGCATAAAAATGCACTGNCCTTGTCATCTGTTAATGCACTACCAAGCCTGTGAGCCTGCTCTGCTGGAATCTCCACAATGGCATATATGATCTGAGCAAATGCTGGAGCCAAAATCAGGTTGTTCATATTGACACTGGGATTGATGAGAATTCAGTTTAGGGCTGTTGTTGAAGGGATTCACAGCACAAACAGAGTTGAAGACCTATCATGTTGTTGAAATAACATCTAACCAAACACATCTCTCATGTCTGGATCCATGTATTCCCAGACCTTGGTAGCCGCAGGGTGCTCGAGACCACTGCACCACAGTGCCATATACCCACCACCACACATAGTGCAATATATCCCCTTACTCAAAAGACCTATCTCCACCCCCTTGCTGTTTCTATTGATCAAATCCCCAACCAAAAGCTTCCCTTCACTTTATAGAGTCCTCTCCCTGTCCTCTGGAAGGCATAAAAATGCACTGTTTTGATTGCCTCTGTTACAATCTATTTTACTACATTATAATAACTCTGTCTCATTTTATTGCATTTTAATGTACTATAATAATACCATCCCATTTTATTGTATTTTAATGGATTATAATAACACCAGTCTCATTTTAATGCATTTTAATGTATTGTAATAGCATTGCTTGATTTTAATCTATTACAATGGACTAAAATCAGCAAAATACATTATAATTTATTATATTTAGGTGTCCATTTTGCTGATATGATAGTACTACCAGCACTTATAGATCCAGTCAAATGAGATTTCCTATAGTCTCAAAGACAAATGTAGAGGTGTTCAAGAGGATACCTGATACACTGGTAGATAAGGAGGATGGCCAGGCCCTGCTACTTGGTGACATTCAGAATGACACCTACCAGACAGTCTCAAAAAAATGGATCAAAGTATGTAGGGTGTTACATTTACTAAATATAGGAAAGCTGAATGTGTTATAGGAAGATGACTTGATTCATCTCAAACAACTCTTGAAAGAGCACAGAGAACTGTTCTTCCCTGAATACAATGACTGGCCTTCTACAAACAAAAAACCTTCCAGGAGAACAATAGTCCCAAAATCACACCCTTCCACACACACCCTCACCTTACCAGAACCCTTAGAAATTGCTCCCTCACTCCCACATCTTTCAGGAGATTGTGACAGCCTCAATCCTTCCAGATTCACAGCCCTCTTCCCAACAGTGGAGACAATGAGGAATAGGCAGGTCCACTACTACATAAAGTTGCCTCTTCCCAATCCTACCTATCAACAACTCATGCTTCCAATGCCAGCCATATCCAGAGCTCTTCCATCTTTGTATGAAGATAACTATCCTGGTCATGAGGCAAGCACTGCTAGCATTCAACTGGAAATGCATGGACAGTGAAACAGATTTCAAATTTGGTGCCGCAAACAGAAGGATGGAGGAAAGAAGGGGACTACCTATACAACTCACACATAGGCAAAAATTAAAACAAAATTCATACTTGTATTGTACAAGCAGACAAAAAGTTTACCTGTATCTACTCACAATTATAAACTACTGCTTACTTATTTAACCAAAGCAAGGAATAAAAGGAAAAGGTCCAATCAACGAACCATATGTACACACACAAGTGTGCAATGAACAACTACAGAAGCAAAGAAATGAAGAGTGAGAGATAGATAGTACGTACATTGTCCACGGAGAGCAATTCGCAAAAGAGTCCTTCTATTACCCAGAGCTCAACACGCACATTCAATCAAAGCTCCTTCTATCGCCTCCCTCTCTCCTCGTCACCTCTGGCGTACCTAATCTCTTTAATCGTTCACTTAACCCTGCTGAAGATTTACTCCTTGCCCTCTCCTTCACACCATCAGAGTCCCGCTGAGCCCGACTCAGCGAAAAGAACCTCTTCACTTTCCCTTTGGACACATCCTGGGTCTTCTTGTCTTTCTTTGCGTCTACGGCGTCGATTATGACAATTGCTTTGGCTGCGGGCGACATGGACGCGTTTCCTGACATGGGCTTCTTGAGGACGTTGGTGTCGTGTGGATCTGTTTCCGCACTACTTGAGGATGAGGGTTCACCTTGAGGTACAGGCGATGTTGAGGATGAAAGTGGCGCGGGAGATCCGACGTTTACGAGGACCCAGCCTTGTCCCGACGAAGCAGAGGTATTGCGTTCTTTACCCTTATCCTTGTCTTCGGAGCGTTCAATGCGAGATGGATGTACCGGCGGGGGATGCGGAGGCGCAACTATCTCTTGACGCACTGGAAGTGGAGGTGGAGTTCCAGGCACAGGTATAACACCCATCTCACCGACCTCACTCTTCACTCTTCCCTGTTCAGTAATCTCTGGATTCGCAACACGAATGTTCGCATCATGTACAGGCGTCTTTGTCCCAGGACTTTCTTCCACTTCAATACCCGAATCCTTCTCGTCAGTAGGCGTAGATCGCCACCCACCAGGAAGCTTTGGGACAGAAGACATTCTGTTTGTCTCTGGCCTAGGAGAGGTAGGCGACGAGACCCCGGTCCATTCGATAGGAATCGTTCTCGTTTCCGGGTCCCCATCAGAGAACGCAGAACTGCGAATCGATGAGTCTGTAGCTTTGAACGTGCCTGGGGAAAGAAGGGTGCCTGTTTCACGGTGATTCAGGTCTTCTTCGGGTCCCTGGGGTTCAGGATACGGAGATGGGGAAGGACCACGAGAATGGGCTTGAATTGGGACAGGAGATGCACCACGACTTTGACTCTGAGGCGTCGGTGTTCTTGGAATTGGATGAGAAACCGCCAACGGGAACGTCATTGCACCAGCAAACGGCTGCGCCTCATAAAATACATCCGGTGTCCTTCCGACACCAACGCCAACACCTGTCATATCCTGTACACCTTCGGATATAACGCTCGGTAGCACGGCTCTGTACTCTCCTTCGCCCATACCCATGCCTTCGCCGTCGACTTCGTCATGTACGGAAATAGGCACCTGTGCGCGTGGAGCCGCTTTCCTGAGTACGCTGGGTGGCGTTTGTGAACGGGGAGAAAGCGGTGATGGGGCGTTGGGTGTGTGTGGCCGTTGGGGTGTTTGCGGTCTTTGGTCGGTAGCTGCTCGGTGGTGTCCTTGCTGTAACGAAAGCTGGGAATGCGGTAATACCTGTAAGGGTTCCGTCATTTGCCTCCTGTGAGCGACAGTTGGCTCGGGACTCGTTCGCATCTGCAAGGAAGGAGAGGATGCATTATCTGGTCTGGGAGCGGTGCCGACAAAGATCCATAAGTCTTTGACTCGGGAGCGGTTTGTTAAGGATATAGATGTCTGAAGTGTGAAGGAGTGAGCGTCTAGGGATGCGAGAAGAGATAGGATGTGTCTGAGGGAGTCGACTGCGAATGTATCTTCTTGGAACCCTATGGTCATGTTAGTCAGTGCGAAGAAAAGATGTAGAAGACGTACATTTGTAACCCTTGAGCTTAAACTCGAAACAATTGTCGCCTACTTTCTTTTCCGAATCGACACCTCGTGGCCAAGCCGACCTTACTGCTTGTAAAATCGCAGGCGTAGAATGTAAAGGCGGGTGTATAACACGAAGTGTTGTCGCACTTGGAAACGAAAGTGCCCATGGAACAGGAACCTGCTTGTCCGCAAAGGTGCTTCTAGAATCAGGACTTGGCTTGGGTATAGAAAATGTAATAGCGAGTCGATCGTCGCTTTCACGTCCATAATCAACACTTGAAAGAAAAGTGTATCCACAGCTGTATATCACTGTGAGGAATTCGACCAAAAAGCGTTCAGTGGCAAGGCTTTTCGGAGATGACCATGGCTTTCCGTCCAATGCAAACTCGTACAAGTTGTTGTGTACGTCTTCGCGAGTACCTTGTAAGATTTTGCGTTGTTCAAGAAAACGGCGAAGTGTAGTTGTTGTGGAAGGAGAAAAGGAGTATAGACGAATGCAATTTGGACCGGAGATGGCTAGTAATGCAAAAGAGTTGGGTATAGGTTTGTGTTCTGAACGGATGAATTCTGGACGTGGGGTGAAATGTGAATCTGGGATAGAAGGTGAGTTGGTGGTGGAGGTGGTGGGCATGATGAATGAGAGGAATGGGTCGTAAAGTGTCGTGAACAAAGTTGATGGGATGGATGTTGAGTGGAGCGCAATTAGAAAAATAAAAATATATTAGAGCGCGCCTGGGAACATTGACGACATGCGACGGCATGACATGCATCCACCAACCATGAGCATGAGGGCATCAGCGGGTCCCTTGTCAAATTCGTGACCTGCAGGGTTGGACATATTTAGAAGGCTAAAGGGCCGCTGGGCTCCACTGGGCTATGCACTGGGTGATTGTGGCGGCACACTGTGAACGTCGCTAGACAAGACTAGGCAAGCCCTGGTATGTCTGGGTACCATTAATATCAATGACGAGTACCTTGGGCGACTATCGATTAGCCCTGAATCGCCTCATTGCAATATCTATGAATCAAGGCCACCTCCAGCGGTGTCGTATACGTAGTCTTCAAGCAGACACAGGAAGCAATCTTTTACAGGCGAACCACCAGCCCGCACCCGAATGAATTAGAACATCAGCCTAGTTACACAATGATCCATCTAATCTTCTCATTTGCAGCGAGTGCCCAGCTGAGTACAGCTCCTTGCCAATTATAGCAGCGGCATTAAAGTACGCGCTCAAAAGAGATAATGACGACACAGAGCAGAAAACCCGAGTCCAAGTGCTGCCGTTTCTGGCTTGGTGTAGACGAGGGAATCCGACACAACGTCAGAAGTGAACAAGCACAGACCGAGAATCCTTCTCCCACGTGGTGAAATCGACAATCCTTACCAGAGTCGGCAACCTATTCATTCTTCCTCTGTTCGACATTCTCCAGCTTTCACCCGCAGTCCTGTCTTGCCCCGTTCTGCTTCAACGGCCGCTGAGTGACTACAACGTGTAGTCAAGCCTTAGGGAGCCGGACCCCTCATCCTATGTATGTAGAGAGGCAAGCTCGTGGTTCCTCTGCCACTCTAGGCTCCAGCTGTTCGGTATGAACCGTAAACATTCTCTTTGAGGCCTTAGAAGTTTTGTTTTGGACGTAATAAAGGGGAGGAGTTGATGATGGAACACGGGTCGAGGAGTGTCCGAGTCCCGCCAAGTTCAGAAGAAGGGTTTTGAGATAGCAAGGAGTCCGCCTAGCAGTCGACTGTCTCGGCGGGATTCCCAGTAACAAGGCGAAAAGGGGTTCAAGGGCGATTGGCACGAACGTGAATTGGAATGTTGAGCGAGCATCAGAATTCCCAGTTCCAACAATTTCGACTTCGACATGCTTGACGAGAATAGGAACGCCGCGTAGCAACAATGCGGGCGTGGTGAAGGGACCTTTTTGAAGGGAACGAATACTTGGTGCGACTTTTCTGAGCCTGCAACTCCTTCGTGGTATGTGGGTATCTCGGTGCGTCGCCAGGGACGCATGTTCCAGGAGAAAATAGGGATATGCTTTCGTCGATACCGTAAACAAAGTTCAAAAGTCCTTGTAATTGTAAAAGTCGCGTTTCTGAGATACACTGGCTCCCGAAATCCAATTCGGCCATTCCTTTAGGTTTAACCCCAACCCCGTCCCTAGAGCCTCCAGACCAACCGGATATCGTACAGCACCGGACTTACGAGTAGTATCTTGTCGTGGGTGTGCGATTACACCCAATTACACCTAAAGGCCTAATACCTTAAGTTAGGTGAGCAGAACTATGGTACACTATGAGGGAAGGAGGGCCACTGTCATTACCTTGTCTTATGAAGGATTAGAGAAATGCACTAATTAGGGTACCAATCTATATCCAATACATCTGGATGGAATGCACCATAGAAGACCATAGAACTATGGAGTTCGGAACGCCCCTCGGCTCAGATGTGGATATCGGATGAAGGATAGTCGACAGTCGCTGACGCGCTGATGACTCGATGGGCGGCTAGCCGTGAGAATTCTCTCCCTTTCGACCGCCAGAATCTCGTTCACCACTGTTCCCTTGATTGCTTCAAAAACCTCAAGACACATGGGAGACTTAAACCATTCAAGTATGGGCAATTGATAGAGGACGAAGTAGCCCTCAGGTGTGAGTATCTGCCCAATACCTATAACAATTTTCTGCTGCTGACTCATAACCATCTTTCGTTTGTAGTATCTTTAGCCAAGAATATTCCATGCAATGTATCTAGAAAACCAGGAGTACGCCATTGAATAGGCAAATAATTGCAAGCACATCACTGACTTTCTTCCTATTGCCACGAAAGAAGGACCCCGGAATCCAGGGAACTTGCAGCCACTCACCGATGGATTGGTCGGATATCATCTTATATCATCCGTCCCCCGGGGAGCCCACCCGCAATCCGAATCCGACCTGTTAATACTATCGGAGAGTCATCCAAACTGACCTTTCCTCGCACTCCTTACACTTCACCTTTAATCATCCATGAACGAAGAGGATCTAGAGTGCAAGAGCGACGCCGGTGTCACTCTCCGAGATTCGGAGTCGCCAGTGGTGAGGCAGGACGGTCAGCATGCCAAGTTGGTGCGGCAGCTGAAAAATCGTCATATGGCCATGATTAGGTCTGTTGCTTTCATTATTGTACTGGTTTCTCAAGCTCGCATGACTCAACCGCTTCATTTAGTATTGGAGGTTAGTGACGTAGTAAAATTTTGACTTGAAAATCTAAGCAACATATTGCAGGTGTCATTGGGACGGGTCTGTTTGTAGGAACGGCTGGTGCCCTCAGAAACGGAGGGCCTATCGGTGCGCACTCAAAAATGTTCGTATTTGAACAATTGCTACACGCCTTGTGCATTGTATAGGTCTCCTTCTGGGCTACATAGTTGTTGGATCAATATGTTGGGGTGTAATGGTATGCTTCAACATGATTGACTGTACACTCCACACTCAATTTACTTACTGCAGATTTCTCTCGGTGAAATGGTTTCCTACCTTCCAATTCCAGGTGGCCACGTCAAACTCGCTGAGCGTTTTGTCGATCCTGGTTAGTTTTCGAATCTCCGGCTCACCCGATTGCTTTGGCTTCCTGACTTTTTGTTAAGCATTCAGCTTTGCTATGGGATGGAACTATTGGTGAGTATTCTTTGGTTATGATAGCCCACGGTTGTGTTCTGACAGATCCCGCTTTTCTAGGTATAACTTGACTATCGCGTTCCCCTCGGAAGTTAGTGCAGCAGCTATCCTTATTGAATACTGGACGAACAGTGACGAACTGAATCCGCTATGGATGACTGTCTATCTGACAGTCGTGATTGTCATCAACTTACTTGGAGTTGGTTAGTGCCGATGGCTGTTACGGGTCTGACTCGTGGCTCATGAGGACTGGACAGGCGCATATGGAGAAGCTGAATTTATTTTTGCGTGAGCCGCTTTGCCTCTTTTGTACTCTTCCATACTCAAATGCCTGCACATAGTTCACTCAAAGTCATCACGATCGTCGGACTCCTCATTCTTGGTATCATCCTTGATCTAGGCGGTTAGAATTCCGTCTTTATTCGCTGATCGTTGTTACTTACGTCCTTCCAGGTGGTCCAAGCGGAGACCGAATTGGTTTTCGCTACTGGGTGAATCCTGGCCCATTTGCGCAGTACGACGGTGTCCCAGGTGCCAAAGGACGATTCCTTGGGTGGTACGATACTTCGCTAAGCTTAGACGGTCTCTCTTGGTGACAACCTAACTGTAGGTGGGCAGTGATGATCCAGGCTATGTTCTCGTTCGTCGGATCTGAAACTGTGGCTGTGAGTGTCCCAGTCCTGACTCGATTGTCATTTCCATTTAATTCTTTCATACAGATGGCTGCTGGTGAGGCCAAGAATCCCAGGTGAGGGTCCTTCTAAATGGTAGAGCGGCTATGTCGTAACCTGGACGCGAGGCGAAACGTTCCTAAGGCGATTAAAAAAGTGAGTACATACCCTACCGCTACTCTTCCTCTTGTCTCTCAAACGTGTTTCTATCTAGGTTTACATTCGTCTCCTGTTGTTCTATATAGGAGGAACCTTCGTCATCAGTCTACTGGTCCCTTCCAACGAGCCCAGGTTGAACCTCAGTGGAACCACTGCTGCGGCTTCTCCGTTTGTCATCGCCATCCAGAATGCTGGTATTAGCGGCCTTCCACATGTAGGCTTCGTCAAGTCTCGATGTACATTTGATCGATCTCTCGCCTTTAGGTCATCAACACGGCTTTATTGGCATCTGTGTGGTCCGCTGCGTCCAGTTGTCTGTATACTGCCACACGATCCCTTTGTAAGCCCTAAACTGACGTACAGCTTTTGGATTCTATTGATCGGTATACGATAGACGGACTCGCTGCCGCTGGAAACGCCCCCAAAATCTTCTTGCGCACGACCAAGAATGGTCTTCCGTTGGTGTCCATTATATTTTGTTCTTCTTTCGCGGGCTTTGGCTATATGAGTATCAACAACGGTGCAGGTACTGTTTTCGGGTGGTTCCAAAACATGACTGGTAAGCTTTGAGTCCCACGCTTTTACACGAGTCCCTGCTAAAATGCGTCGTTTAGCTATTGCTGGTTTATTGACTTGGTTTGGGATTTGCGCCACATATATTCGATTTTACTCGGGGCTTGAAGCACAAGGTTTTGACCGCTCAAAACTGCCCTTCGCCTCCAGGCTACAACCTTTCGCCGCATGGTATGCCGCCTTTATGTCTCTGCTCATCTGCTTCGTGAGTATCTTGGTACTTTCTCACTGGCAGATGGTTATTACAAAATCCAAATCACAGTTCAGTGGTTGGAATGTTTTTTTGAAAGGCGAATGGACAACAGACATTTTTATTACCAACTACCTACCCTTGGTTATGTTCCCCGTCATGTATATCGGGTACAAGTTTTGGCGGAAAACGACAATGGTTCGCCCACAAGATATGGACTTTGTTTCGGATATTGCTGAGATAGAAGCTACCTGGTGCGTGGGGTCTGTAAAGGCTATTTGAGCCAAGTTGACACTTGTTATTAGCTACGATGAACCCCCGCCAAAGAACGTGATTGAGAGGTTCTGGGCATGGCTGGTGAGTTCTGTTTCTCAGAGAAACTGATCTTCTCAAAATTTCTGTGATCCAGATGTGATTTTTTACCCATATACGTGTCGTCAGTTTTCCTGCCTACAGTGGTTTGCAAAAGTATCACACGCTCATCCATGTAACGCTTTAAACAAGAGATAATGATTCAACTCATCCCGAAGTATCATTACTCCCGGATTCGCTGCGACATTATGAAGAGGGTGCCACCTCCGATCTCATATTTAACCGAGATCGGCTACTGCGGTTCGATGGGAGTGTAAATGCCACACATCTAGAGTTTCTCGGCCGGTGTGGAGATGCTCCAGGATCGGGCATCGTTCCCACGACCAAACTCAGGCAGTCGCAGGCGAGTTCAACATTGTCATCCCGGCTGGCGTGACTCCTCATGTCTACTATGACAAAGGCGTCATCTAGGAAGGCCCAATTAGCTCATTTCAGCAGCCCTGGTAGAGGCTCCAAACTGCCCTCATTCCTTTATGCATCCACACGAGTCTTATCATCGAGGCGCGAGCTCAATGATGCTACATTTCGCAAAAGTATGAAAACACATGGGTGCCAAATAGAGGCCTACACCCACACATCCACACGCCTACATTGAAACCATGCGGCGTTTGATGCAGGTATCTCATTCACCCAGATTGCATGCACCAACTTGGGGAATGTATCCGTTTCGAAACCAAACGTGTTGGTATAGTTGATCGGACTTTTCCATCGGCCCTCTAGCAAGTAACATCAGCAACAGAAAGAGAAAAATAACGCCAAGTTCGCACCATTAAGAAACTCGCAAATGGCGGTGAAGCACTCGATGCATTCACGATATATATTCTCCAATTTTTGCAGTCCCGATACCCGATGCCCCAATCCTCAAATCTGCACGGTATGCCACCGGCTAATACGATTTTATCCGTGGTAATGTAGACGCATTTCGGGTATGAAGGTGTCAGGGAAAGCCCGTTTTGTCAGAGTCAGATGTGTTCTTGGCCTAGTTTCATGCTGTTTGCGCGAGTTTGCATTAGTTAAGAAGCGGGTATGAAGAATAAGGAAGCAACCTCGGGCATACTCTTCACCAAAAATCCTTCACTACTCGAGGCTCAGCGCCCCGCATCACTATAACCGCTTCAAAACTTCTTTCTCATGGCCTGTCCATTCTGAGTTGATGTAAAGCTTTGTTGAGTGGGTTTTGAAGTGGTGGAAGAACCTGCAGACGGATTGGCGATTGGAAAGTTGGAAGGAAGAGACAGGTATGCATGGATTCCCAATTGTCGACACCATGAACGTGTTTTCCTTCTTATGGTTAGATTTAAATACTTGTCATGACGTCCTTTGATTCCAGAGCGAATCAGTGCGACTATATGACTGAGGTGACTTCCGAGTCATACTTGCACAATACAGACAGACCATCCCCAATTCCAATTCCTTACTACTCGGCCCTTCTCTTCACCTCGGAATCGCATAGAACGCGATTGACCAGGCCAATTGGGATATTGTACAATGCTGGAGCAGTATCTTCTCGTGCATGTGATATATATCCTGATACAGATCCTGTCCCATTTTCTGAAGGTACCAGCACCGTGCGAGGAAACTGACTTCTCGAATCTCTGAACCAACACGGGATAAGTAAAAAGAAAGAACCAATGTTGATATGCGTACGCACCAGCTATAGAAGAAACATCATCAAAAGCTGGTGTTCCGTATATCGTCAAAGATATGTACACCCAATATGTGAATAGAATGAGAAGGATGGAGTATGAAGGCAGAAGCAGGGCCCGTTCCCTAGGTACGTTTTCCATTGATATTAGGTCGTTTCATGAGGAATAAAGATGACGCACCGATTAGGATACCAATCAACCCCCGATGCAACGATGTACTCGTCCAGAAGGAGTGCCCAAAGTAGATATATGACGAAGAGGAATGGCGTTGAGGTCCATGCGACGAACCCGTAGAGTTCTAGTGCTTTGCTGCGATGGGTTTGGGGGGAGGCGTGGTATGGGGTAAAAACCGAGGTATCGTTCTGAAGTGTAGATGCCGACACCTACTGGCTTCGCTTCAGCGGTGCGTTCCAACTGAGCGGCTAGTGTGATGACTAAGCTGGTCAGCCTTCTCCTTCGCTACAACGCAGTGTCGCTGACAGTCCATTCACAGCCCGTATCCCTCTTCCAGTCCTTTCTCGCGTTCCCACCCAACCATCCCCCATAGGATCAGTAACTGAACTTTGAAGTGATAATAGTATATACATTGAGCCTGTATAGGCATGGTGTAGTTATATGAATGATTGCTGACTTGCAGTTGGAGAACAAAACTCGTCGGGGGATCCCACCCAGGTGTGATCCCTCTGTGTTCCCAGTCAAGCTTCACTCACCCCCCAGCCCAACCTAGAGTTCTCTCAGCTGTGAGTCAGCACATGATGGATGAAATGAGAAGCACTCATTCACCATCTAGATCTGTGTCAGAGCTGTGGCCTGAAAGCCATGGCCTGTAGTTGATACTCAGACCAGCCTCTCCAGAAAATGGTTCTGCCAAGACCTCTGATAATAGGTGCTGAGGAGAGCCTTTCACTACTTTTTGTCCAAACTGCTGAGCAGCTTTGTCCCAAGGCCAACTTTTGTCTAAACCAGTGTAACAGCCCTTCAAAAAAGTTCCAAAGACTGCCAAACATTTAATTTCAGCTATCTGAGTGTTCTGGCATACATTGAGCAAAGGGTAGCAAGAAGTCTATAGTTATGAGACTCATAAATTTGTATAAAAAAGTCTCAAAAAAGATACCTTGATATAGTATCATTAGCATGCTGAAAGTGTTCACCAACATGGCAAATTGCAAGCCCTGTGACACACATGTAGAGAAAGATAGCTGCCTTCTCTTTAACCATAAGTCCACAGGAGTCCTCTACCCAAGTGACCTCAACTCAGCCACAAAGTGGAGAGAAATATGCACCCTCATCCCTAGTTCAGTGTAGATTCTGTCTGGATGGCCATGGATCAGCTCATTCACCTAGGCTGCACCAGAAAGAGCAGAAGTATAGTAGTCTTGTCACCAATATTGTGGATTAAGGCAGAGTGTCAGAGCATATATGGCAGCCTAAATGGCATACACAAGTAGCACAGCAAGACATCATCTAGTTGCAGGATCTGAGCATGGGTTGGGAGGCAATGTCCCAGGCCCAGAGTCGAGGCTCCGCCCAGAATCATTAGTCATATTTGTTCAATTACTATCTACGGTAAGCACACCCACAAAAATCAGAACTGGTTTCCAATATCAAGCAGAGCCTTAGAGCTTTGAAAGACTGCAGGGTGATCCAAGTCTACTAGATCCATGTTAAAACGAGTATAGCACCACTGCGAACTAAAACCTATCTTAGTCAACAATGCTTCTGCAGATACGTATTGGAGCGAAACAGACACAGGTACCTTGAGTTCGCTAGCCATGAGATTTGATTATTCAAACAGGGATTGAAGCAAGCCGCGTTTGGATAGACAAGAATCAGAGCTAGGCATGCGTTGCGGTTCCTGAGTCCTGAGTATCAGCAAAGGGAGGATGGATACCATTCCGGCATGCACGCACCAATTCCACATATTAAATGGCTAGATTTGAGTCGTCTTCGTATAAAAGTCAGGGATACCATGTCGCCGAACCTTTTCAAAACGTCCAGTTTCCCTCTCCTTGGATATGGTCTCCTGGAGATCATACTCCTCGCTCAAGATATCGCGAGCCAAGAGTGCGACTCACATTCCTTTAGTTTTGTCCTGTAACTCCTCAATTATGACTGCCAACAAGCAGGCAAGAGTACTGACGGCGGGATTGTCGTAAATGAAGACGACATCCAGATTATTGCTGCGAAGAAGCTGCCAATCTAGAAACTTTGATTCTTTTGGTCGGAAAGCGGATGTATGAGAAGTGTAACCTTCTTATCTCTGCGATCGATGACATACTAAGCGTATTTGAAAGACGTGGATTGTATCGAACAGTGCACAAGATGATGGTACTGGCCGTACCCGATTCCGGTCAATGCATGCGGTAGAGTAACAAGAGTATAACATTACACACACCCCGTAGCTTCTGGGCGACCTTATTGGTATGATTGGCGCATCTTCGAATTTGGCATCGGTCCAAGCGTTTCTGCATGGCCTTTTGTAAGCTTTCTGCAGAAGTGATCAGATTCGAGTCGTCCTTCCAAGACGTATAAAATAGTCAGGGGTACCACGTCGTCGAATTTTATCCAGTTTTCCAGTCTCCCCGAGATCATCATCCCCGCGTTCAAGATATCGTCGGGCCAAGATGCGAGTCGTGATCCTTTAAAAAGACAGGGAGAGACTTTGGCATGTGCTACCTGAATTGTTCCATTCCTGCGACGATCTGGAGTACTAGAGATCGTTTCATAGCTGCACAGCTCACCTCGGCTCATTTCTCCCAATCCAGCCAAATTGATGGCCATTAGTGTGGTCATTAGCGTGGAAACTTTTGCTGTTCAAGCAGATGCCGCGTCGTCGGAGTTGAAATCTACTCTTCTTCCTCCTCCCCCACAATCCACTTTATTCATCATAAAATATTCTAGTTTTCATCCTACATTACCCCATAATCACCCCCATACCCAAATAACTTGTTACGCCAGATGAGTCTGACAGATTCTTCCACAATTCCAATGCCATCAACAAGTACAAGCACAAGCGCAAGCACGGCGGTGGGCTCAAGCATGGAAAAAGAAAAGGAAAAAGAGTGGGAGAAATACCCTGTTTATCTCAAAAATGGTCAACAAGTTCGCGTGAATGGTCAGTTTCCCTACTTTTTATCACTACCACTTTACCGCCACTAACCACTCGCGCGCGCGCAGACCACGTCTACTGCGCCCCTTCCTGGACAATCAGAGATGGTACTCCCTATTCGGTCGCACGTATAATGGAATTTCTCCGTCCAGAAGTATCTTCAGACCAAGACGAATACGCCTACACCCGTGTCCGTCTCGCATGGTATTATCGTCCTTCAGACGTATCTGATAGACCTGTCAACGATTCACGCCTTTTACTCGCTGCCATATATTCCGAGGTGCGTATCAAGCCATACCCCCAACACCAAAATTAACGATTCGTAGGTCTGCGACATTAACCAAATCCGCGGAAAATGCTTCGTCATACATCGAGATAAAATATCCGATTTAGCTGGGTGGAAAAAACGTCCTGATCGATTTTACTTTATGCGTCTGTTCGATCCGTATATCAAGAAAGAGTTTGAGGTTATTCAGAGTGGGGATGTGAGAAATGGTGCGTCTTTGCCTACCTTCCTTCTTTCTGGCCAGCCAACAAATACACACGCTCGCAGTCCCAGAAAACGTCCGTCAAACCCTCATCGAACGCTATGAATACGTTGTTGCAGAAAAGGAAGTCATTCCAGATTTGACAGATCAGATTAGGCTCTGTGAGACGTGTGAGGTTTGGTGTCCTACCCCCGACTCTGTCCAATGCGACCGCTGCAAAAAATACTTTCATATGCGGTGTGTTCAACCTCCTCTGCTCGCAAAGCCTTCTAGAGGTTACGGATGGACATGTGCGCCTTGTTCGAGGCGGCACGAAGAACAATTGGATCCTTCCACTTCGACGGCGGCTACGGGAACGGGAGCAACCACTCGCAACTCCAATAATGCAAAGGCGGCGCCGGTGACGAATAAAAGCAACGCACCTGCACCACGAGGTAGAGGCCGACCTAGAAAGGATAGAACGCAAGCCGAGAAGGAGGAGAATTTGGTTGTAAAACACTTCAAGATGTGGCCGTTTAGGTATTTTGGGTGCGTAGGTGCTTGTGGTCCTTCTGCGCGTCCATGAAAATACTAACACGCACAAACAGACAATTCACAGTCGCAGAAGACACTCTAGACCCAGAAGATCTCATATTCCCTCGTGCGGCTACGCGCGTAGGACCAAAGTATCAACCGGTTTTTCCAGAGTTTGGCAGTAAACATATGGGGCCAGGTATGTTCTTCCTTCTTCCTTACTTATTGGATGCTTTGGAACTGACGCCTAAATGACTGACAGACGAAGAACGTGGAGAAGACAAAACGATCGAAATCCTAAGCGCGTTGCATGATTTTACGAGTGCTGAGAGTGCGTTTTTCGTTTTAGTTCCTTGTCCCCGTCTTTCTTACTTACCTTCTTGCGCTTCAAGTCGCAGAAGTAGAAAAACACCTCGCAAGCATCACACCCAAAAACTCCACTTACCGTACAGGTCTACACGGCGTCGATTTTTTGACAGAGGCTATAAGGCAAATAAGCGATGCTTCGATGAATGGAAAACCGTTGGGGAGTGTTACGTTGAAGAGTATTGAGGGTGGGAGGATGGAGAAGGTGTGTTTTTGCGTCTTGTGTCCTTATGTCTGTCTGTTTGAGACTAACCCGCACGCCCGACACGCAGTGGAAAACACACCCAACAAAATTCTACACTGACCCCGAATGGACAGATCACGAAAAAGAGGTATTCGAAGAAGCCATAGCCATGTATGGTGCTGAGCTTCGAGCGGTGAGGGATGAGATTGTGGTAAAGAGTATGCCAGAGGTTGTTAGGTATTATGGGTGGTGGAAGAAGTGCGTTATTGCTCCCTTACTTCTTTGCTTGTTTCTCTTTCGCTGACTTGAGGGGGGGTACATAGCATGAAACTAGGCCAAGAACACGCTCAACTCCGAGAACACGGGCCTCCTCCGATGCCTTCATACGTGAAATACGCGTCTGCTTCGAACAAGAGTCAGACTATAGGTCAGTCGGAGGATGATGAAGGATCTGTCATTTCAGCTATACCACCGTCGAAACCGCCGAGTTGTGGGGCATGTAGGACGAAGGAGAGTAAAGGTAAGTACTCTTTTTCCTTGTGCGATACTAACATTAATGCTGACTGTGATTCGCAGTATGGTGGAAGGCACCCAAAGGCCTACAAAGTAATCTGTTGTGCGATACATGCGGTACAAATTGGCGAAAATACGCAGATTTGAATGTGAGACCTGTTAGAGAGGAGAGTGTGCCTAGGAAGGCTACGTCTTCGTCTGCGGAGAATGGGAATGGGAGTGGTAAGGGTGAGAAGAGGGAAGGAACACCGCTAGCTGGGCCTGCGGGGAAGAGGGTCAAGGTATGTGTGTTTTCTTCTTCTATGTGGAGGTGTGTGTGCTAATTGAGATCTTTGGTTAGACCTCATCGTCAACGCAAAGCACACCGCCGCCGGCCTCTAATGTACCCCAGATTAAATGTAGCGCGTGTGCGAAGAATGGACCGGTCGGAAAGGTGCTCAAGTGTAGTATGTGTGGTTTTCAGTGTCATGCTGGTGGGTACTTTTTGCTTCGTTGTCGCGTCTCTTGAACTCACCATGACGATGATGGCAGCTTCGTGCGGAGCGACAATTACTCCTTCGGATGTAGACAAGTGGCAGTGTGATTTGTGTAGGAATGTGGAAGCGCAGGAGGCGTCTATTGTAAGACATCTTTCTACTTCAGCCTTTCGTTCTTTTCACTGACTTTCCTAGTACCACGACTGCCTCCTCTGCCCGCGCTCCCATTCCGACAAAAACACTCGGCCCGACTCGTTCCTGCGCGCGTGTAAACCGACCGAAGGACAAGGATGGGCACATGTCCTATGTTCAGTCTTCATACCTGAAGTGTTGTTTACGGATTCGGGGCATTTGAAGAGTGTTGAGGGAATTAGTACAATTCCTATTTCGAGGTGGACTTCTGTGAGTTGTTTTTGTTTTTTTCCAGCCAGCAGGAACTAATGGGTGGTTTGGTAGAGATGTTCAATATGCCGTGACAAGGAAGGCGCCGTTGTCAAGTGCTGGCATTGTAACAAGGAGTTTCACGTGACATGTGCTTGGAATGCAGGGTACAAGTTTGGGTTTGATGTTCAGCCGGCAAGTTTCTTTTTACCGCCATGCCACCAATCACGAACTAACATGTTTTTTCTCCCTCAAGGTCAAGAGCAGTCGCAGGGATAGCACGACAACTATCACCTTTCAAGGTGAATCGGGGTTGATGAGTCCCGTTATTATGTGTAAAGACCACGATCATGGGAAACGGAGGTTGTATAGTATCTGCGAGACGGATGAAGGTGGAGAGGTGCGCTGCTTTTTCCTTATTTTTCGTCTCCTCCATCTCACTTACACCCCGCAGTCTGTCCTCCAAGTCTACTGCCGAGCATACAAACAAGCGTCTGTCATATCAACACACGGTCTACTTCGTAAAGCCCGTCGACTAGATCAAATCCTCAATATCCCCACCGAAGCAACAATGGTAGCGGCAGCAGATTCGAGTGTGGATAATATGGAATGCATACGGTGTGGGACGCAGTTTACGCCGGCGTTTTATCCGGCGGACGATGGGAGTGGTGGTTGGGTATGTCACTGTTGTAATTTCAAGGCGCCTACGGTGGCGATGGAAGTTTCGCCGCCTTTGACACCTGTAGAGGAGCTGATGTCGGGGGTTCAGGCGACCGTGATGGAGGGTACTGATGCGGGTTTGGATACTACAACGTCTACTGCAGCCACTACTTGATTGCATCGCCTTGTTGTCGTCGTGTTCTCGAGATACCCGCTATTAGTGTACTTGTTACTTGCGTTATTTTATCAAGTCAGCTCCTGTACAGTACTTGGGCTGTTGTAATTAAATTGGTAATCGACAAGATATATCCACCCCATCAGGCTGCCATATGTTTCTTTCTCGCAAGGTCTTGATCAGCGCAGGACTTCGTGCAATTTAAGTCCACGCATTAGTCGTGAAAAGATAAGAGATGATGGCGAGCACTCCCTCGCGTTTTTTATACACATCCATCCCCAGACCCTGACTCCGTAGCTCCCTAGCCCAAAAACCCCCCGACCGATTCACCGTATGTACAAACCCTTGACCGTACTCCCTAGTCCATAACCCCCTGCCCTCAGTGAGGGCAACGCTTCGCGCTGAAGACCTGTGGGACGGGACGATGACATAAATTATCGCCATTTGTCCGGTGTTCCGCTGGCCAAGTTCACGCGAGTGTCTCCTGAATAGCGATGTCTGCGCTACGACCGCGCCTGAAGAATATCATTGCGAAGGTTAGGTGAATGACAATAACAGCAAAGGAGTGAAGGGATAATGGTGGAGGGGATCATTATACACATATAATACGACGACGACCAAAAACCGTCAATATATTGATGCACTGAATGGATGAGAGCACAGTAAGTTGAATCATTATCTCTCGTTACACGCGTGAGAGGTGCCAATACTATTGCACGCTGCTGTAGATAGAAAGGCTGATGACATGTATATGGGTAAAAAATCACATCTGGATCGCAGAAGTTCTGAGTATAAGATCAGTTCCTCTGATGAGAAAAAGAACTCACCAGCCATGCCCAGAACTTCTCAATCACGTTCTTTGGCGGGGGCTCATCGTAGCTAATAACAAGTGTCAACTTGGCTCGAACAGCCTCGACAAATTCTACGCACCAGGCAGCTTCTATCTCAGCGATATCCGAAATAAAATCCATGTCTTGTGGACGAACTATTGTTGTTTTCCGCCAAAACTTGTACCCGACATACATGATGGGGAACATAACCAAGGGTAGGTAGTTGGTAACAAAGATGTCCGTTGCCCATTCGCCTTTCAAAAAGACATTCCAACCACTGAACTGTGTTTCGTATTTTCCGATAAACATCAGGCGAAGGAGTGCAAATGAAAGAAGATACTCACAAGGCAAATAAGCAGGGACATAAAGGCAGCATACCATGCGGTGAAAGGTTGGAACCTGGATGCGAAGGGCAGTCTTGAGCGATCAAAGCCTTGGGCTTCAAGTCCCGAGTAGAATCGAAGGTAGGTTATGCAGATTCCGAACCAAGTTATCAAACCAGCGATAGCTAGACGACATATTTCAATGAGAAGTCGTGCAAAGGAGTGATTCTTGGGACGTACCAGTCATGTTTTGGAACCATCCGAAAACAGTACCTGCACCGCTGGAGATACCCATGTACCCTAGGCTCGCGAAAGAAGCGCAGAATACAATGGACACCAGTGGAAGGCCATTCTTGGTTGTACGCAGAAAGATTTTGGGGGCATTTCCAGCAGAAGCAAGACCATCTATCATATATAGAATGAATACAATCCGAAGTTGTATGTTAGTTCAAGACTTACAAAGGGCGCGCGTGGAAGTATACAGACAACTGGACGCAGCAGACCATGCAGATGTCAATAGAGCCGCGTTAATGACCTAAAGCAAAGAGGTCGGTCAAGTGTACATCGAGGCTTGACGGAGCTTACATGTGGAAGGCCGCCTATGCCAGTATTTTGAATGGCGATAACGAACGGAGAAGCTGCAGCAGTGGTTCCGCTGAGGTTCAACCTGGGCTCGTTGGAAGGGACCAGTAAACCGATGATAAAGGTACCTCCGATATAGAACAATAGAATACGAATATAAACCTGGACAAGAGCATGTTAGCTTTGAATACAAGATGAGGAACGGTTGAATACTCACTCTTTTGATCGCCTTGGGAACATTTCGCCTCGCGTCCGGGTCACAACACGACTGTTATACCATTCAAAAGCATCCTCACCTGGGGTTCTTGGCCTCTCCAGCAGCGATCTGCGCGAAAGGATTGAACGAAATGATAGTCAAGGCGGCACTAGGACGCTCACAGCGACAGTTTCGGTTCCAATGAACGAGAACGTGGCCTGGGTCATCACCGCCCACCTATGGGTACGGTTGTCACCACAAAACTCCGTTTAAAAATTCCGAAATATCGCACCACCCAAGGAATTGTCCTTTGGCACCTGAGATGCTATTGAATTGTGAGAATGGGCCAGGGTTTATCCAGTAGCGAAAACCAATTCGGTCCCCGCTTGGACCGCCTGAAAGGATGTAAGAAACAATGGAGCAGTAATAAAGACAAAATTCTAACCGCCTAGGTCAAGGATAATACCAAGAATGATGAGTCCGACAATCGTGATGACCTTGATTGAACTATGTGCAGACATTTGAGTACCGATGAGCACAGATTAAAGAAACAAAACGGCTCACGCAAACATGAATTCAGCCTCTCCGTATGCGCCTATCCAGTCCCGATAAGCTACGAGACAGACCCGTAACAGTTATTAGCACTAACCAACTCCCAGGATGTTGATAACAATCACGACCGTCAGGAAGATGGTAATCCATAGTGGATTTAGTTTACCGCTTTTCGTCCAGTATTCAATGAGGATAGATGCTGCACTGATTTCCGAGGGAAGCGCGATAGTCAAGTTGTACCTAGAAAAGCGGAATCCGTTAGAACACGACCGTGAACTATCATAACCGAAAAGGTCTCACCAATAGTTCCATCCCATAGCAAAACTGAGTGCTTAACAAAAAGTCAGGAAGCCAAAGCAATCGGGTGAGCCGGAGATTCGACAACTAACCAGGATCGACAAAACGCTCAGCGAGTTTGACGTGGCCACCGGGAATTGGAAGGTACGAAACCATTTCACCAAGGGAAACCTGCAGCAAGTAAGGTAAGTATGGGCTGTACAGTCAGTCAATCATATTCGTGCATACCATTACTCCCCAACACATCGATCCAACGATTATGTAGCCCAGAAGAAGACCTATACGGTGCACAAGGCTCGTCAATTGTTCGAACAAGATCTTTGGGCGCGTACCGATAGGTCCTCCGTGCCTAAGGCCATTGGCCGTTCCTAAAAACAGACCCGTCCCAATGACCCCTGAAAACGGTCGCTTAGAGTTGGAAGCTGAAATTTCAGGACAGGCGAACCTCCAATACTAGAATGAGGCAGGAGTTTGAGCACAAGAAATTCAGCAACAAGAAACAGACCTTATCATGGCTACATGTCGATTCTTAAGCTCCCGTACTAGCTTCACATGCTGACCATCCTGCAATAACCCATCTCCATCTGGCGACTCCAGATCTTGCAGAGTAACACCGGCGTCGCTCTTGTGCTCCAGGTCCTTTTCACTCATCGTTACAGTGGAGGGAAAGGTTACTTCGCCGTCATCTGAGCGATAAGAGGTCAGATTCAAATAGCAGGTACAGGCTTCTACGGATAATATCATCCGACCAATTGAGCGCCGATAGCAAGTCTTATGATGTTGGCGAGTGGTTGTTGGGCCATTTCGAGGCACGTTTTCGTCGGGACATCAAACAAGGTTAGTGATGTGCTTGTAATTCTTCAATGTATTTTTGGTTCTCTAGAGACATTCCTTGACTATAAAGACTCTACAAGTAAGAAAAGGTGATCGTTAGTGACAGAACAAAGCAAATTGTCCGTAGGCAAATTCCTCGCACCTGAAATGTGGTCGTCCTCATCCTCTATCAATTGCCTATACTTGAACGACTAAAATCTCCTGTGCGCCTTGAAGTCCTGTTGAACCAATTGAGGAAACTGACTTAAATTATCCTGGTTCCTGGTGGTTGCACTGCGGAAAAGAATTCTTGTCGTGAGAAAGATTTCCACCCTAGCGTCGGGATCGATAGCCACTGCGCAATCATCCTTGCCCGATCCACACCTGAACCCGACATAACGAGCTTGATAGAGATACTCGCAAAAATTGTAGGTGATAGAAAGACATTGTACAATCTAGATAGTTGGCGAGTGCTCGCCCTCGCAGTACTAGTCAGATCCACAGCTTCGAATTCTCCGAACCGTCGTCTGCCAATGAAGCACGGTTTTCCCAACACGCGAACCATATGGTCTTGGCACGCATGCACTGACTGGAGTGGATGCCCTTGGCCCTGAACTCTTTCGCCTTGTTTCTACAATGCATTCGACATAATCTATGTATCCTAAATGCGCTATTTGACCATATGCAGTGACAAGTATGTAGGTTATCGATCGTCAGAATTGGCATCGTAAACAAGCACGAGTTCCCACCGAAACGATATTATCCTTCAAGCTTGAATACATAGGACAAAGGAAGCACTTGTAATTAGATCGTTAACCAAGTTTACACATGAAGTGTACCATTCGAGTACCATTAGTCCGTAAAAAAAAAAGAGAGGTTGGTAATGCAAGGGGTCCTAAAATACAATGAGAGCATATCATAGCAGAAGGGTAATGAAGACGGAAAAGCAAGAAGGAAGAATAAGGTTAAATAATCATAGTGAATTGTATGTAGTTGAGGGATCCAAAATTGTTATGCTTTCGTTCGCTTGTAGAACAGAACGTATGCCTTTTGGCTCTGCAGTCAAGAGTTGATTAGCTTCGAGTGGATGGAGAAGGAAAACACACGTAACGTACCACTACTTGCTTGTGGTCTACATCTTTGATTGTACTATCATCGCAATACTTCCAGCCACCTCCCGATGCGACATAAGCAGTGTCTGCGAAAAGCAGTCAGCACCACGGTCCTCGAAACAGGCTAAGCAAGGAGAGAACATACAGTGTCCACTGCTAAGGTTACCTGTATGGTTGGTAACACCATAAAGATCATATTTGTATGGGGGCATCTGACTCCGAGGATCATCCGGAGACATTGGCACACCGCCATTTAGTCGCCCATGGTCTGCACCAGCCGGCAGTGGAGGTGGCATGTAAGAGGTAAAGTCTAGTGATTTGAGAGGGAAATCAACAAAGGTATCAATCTTGTCCGAGAACCGGCCGTTGGCTTCGAAACGTTTGAGGTGAATGACCAGAATCGGAGGTAATCGTGCAAGGGATAGCTGCTTGGAAGCTCGTTGCTTTTGTTTGCATTGAGGGCAATCCCTAAAACACATAGATCAGTCAACCAAGACACGCACGTTGGATACGCCGGTACACACCAAGCATCATCCTTCTCCATCACCTCTGTGTTGAAGAAGGCATCCAGACATCGCTGTAACGGCATTTTCCCGCTTCTTCCGGAAGGTATCGGGACAGAAAGAATCGAAAATGTGTTGTACGTCGTTGACGTCTGTGGACAGTGAGAAAATTGCTCCGTAATAAGCACCACGAACGCACCTTGTTACACGTCAAGCACTTCATCTGATTCCTAAACTGTCCTTGGAAGTAATCGACAATGACACTGTCGTTCCTCGCCTTCCAAGCTCTCCACTCTTGCTCACTCGCAATTTGAGGTGGCAACTTTTCGAGCTCGGCCTCTTCTTCTGGGGTCTTGGTCCACGGCTGTCGAACGACCACTCTATTCAAATCCTCATGAATCCCATCCAACAGGAACGAAAGGAACTCTTGAGAGTCATGCTGGTCTGTACCGACGTACTGCGAATTCAACGAACAGATGGTGTGCTACAAAAGTATGAGAAACAAATGTATAGAAGTTAACGCCCACACTCGCCTTGAAATCATGCGGCGTCTGATGCGGTATCTCATTCGCCCACATCGCATGCACCAACTTGGCAAATGCACCCGTTAACTTTCCTTTCGAACCAAGCGTGTTGGTAAAGTTGATCGCGCTTTTCCATCGGCCCTCTTAAGAACAAGGAACGAAAAACATCAGCAACAGAAACAAAAGCACGAAAAAGAAAAGGACACCAAGTCGCACCATTAAAAAACCTCGCAAACGGTGGTGAAGCACTCAAACACTGTATCGGCGCATTCATATAACACGTATTTCCCAAATTTCTCAACCCCGATATCCCAATTCTCGAATCTGCCCAGTACGTTACTGGCCAATACGACTCTATCCGTGGTGGTGTAGGTGCTTTGAGTTGACCTTGTGAAGTTGAAGACGTCGAGTAACTTGGTAACCGTGGTCGGTTATCTTGCCTCTCTAACGCGGGAGATGCAACGGCAGGTGGTGGTCGTATCACTTGTGTAGAGAGTTCTGGGTAGTCTATGGGCCGATTCTGTAATCCTGAGACGGCTTCTTGAGATTGGTCGATGTAGTCGCTACGACGTCGGGAAAGTGATGGACTGATGGATGCCTGAGGTGGAGAGGCAATGTCAAAGCGTGTAGACGAAGTAAAAGGTGTACTTGAGGTGGAAGGAATGCCTGAGGTTGAGGAGCGAGAGAAAGATGGGTATGTGATTGACGAGGCGCCGTTCGTCGATGGGGATGCAGCCTAGAGGTAGACATGTCGTTAGCATCAATCATGCAAGAAAAGGAATTTGAACAGACATTTTCAGCTATTGGTTGCGCAAGAGTGGTTGATGAAAGCGCAGCTCTTGAGATGGCTGGACGTCGTGAAAGCGAAGAATCAGGAGAAGAGCCGAATCGACTCGAGTAACCTGAATCTGCAGGTGATCTGCGTGTAAAGACATAATCAGTACGGTAGCCCCACAACGTGCGTCCCTGTGTCAACTCACCGCGAATGAATAGAACGTTGATCCACCGAGTAATTACCCCGGTGCTCTCCATGACTATACCTGCTTGAGCTAGGGTTCGTCTCAGATCGAGTTCTCGTGGTCGCCGTAACAGTGCTTGAACTCGAACTTGATGATAAAGGTGGTGTCCAGTATTCCGTGTTAGGTCCAGCGGTGGCCGAGGATATAGAAGCACTGCCTGGGATCGGGTAACTCTTCGAACTCGGTGACGGGGGCGCGACTGCCAACGGTCCTCCATTGGCAAAAGGATTCCTGCCCTGCGTAGACCTCGATGCTACAATGGACGGTGAAGAAGCAAGTCCATTCTGAGCGTGACTGGTTGTGCTGGCACTGGCACTGGCACTTGTGATGCCGTCAGAGTAGCCTGACCCCGAGGTTCCAGAAACTTCCACTTCTTGTAGCCCCATCTCGGCTTTCCATGCGTCTAAACCACCAACCAGTATCATGGGCATTCGCCGTAGTGGTTTCTTGAATGCCCGCTCGCTGATAGCTCCTATGAGCACGTTTAATAAAGAATCCAAACCTCCGAAGTCGATGGACTTTTGATCGTATACTACGACTAAATCCCACTTGTCACGATTCTTGAACGCGGTAGCTTCTTGAGCGGGAGCAATTACCATCGAGTCCTCTAGAGATTCACCGGTTACACTATTGATGAAAAAAATGTGAGTTTCTTAGAGGGTGCAAAAAGCCAGACAAGCTCACTTGGACCTCATTAAGACCGTCGGCTCCACGCATACCACCGCTGCGCCAGGTGCTTTGATATGTTCCTTGTCAAAGTCTGCTCTGTTCCTGACATCCAACAATAGAACCTTGTATCCTCTCACGTACTCCTTCAGCTCCCTGGGAGTCGCCGTGTTCTTCTTGGGTATGGATGGTTTAGACAGCACACCATTCGAGTATGACGGGCTCTGTGATATTGGATGAACATGGTGATTGGCATCGCCATGCGCAACAGCCGAAGCCGAAGAGGAAGATGTAGATAAATTGGATGGTTTTAATGGAACAGGCGGCTTTGAAGGCGATGCTGGACGACTATTAAAGAGGTTGTTCGTTGGTGTGATAGGTGTGCTAGAGGGACGCTCCATTGGGACGATAAAGTTGCGTAATGCCGCATGCGGAGTTGGCGAAGCAAGTGGTGCGTCTGCTCCGGTTTTTGAGGAACGCGAAGATGACGACTTGTTTGAAGTGGTGCTAAGGCCAGTAGGTACTGATGGCAAAGCAAAATTTGGGTCTTCATCAAGCTCGTCGATGGATGGGAAGTGAGAGTTGAATTCGGAAAGGGTGTAGTTGGATGTTTTGGGTGATGATGAAGGAGATGATGACGGAGATGGCGGGCCAAACGTCGACGGGGAAACAAAGGAATGAGGAGAGGGCGATGAAGCCGAAATTGATGTTCCGTTCAAAGCGGAAGTGAGGGAGGATATTGACGGCGCCGCTGAGAGTGGTGACAAAGGCGCAGCCGGGAGTGCAATTGGGGAAGGTCGAGCAGAAGGTGAAGAAGATATACGAGGTGATGAAGGACTAAAATCCGCAGAGGGTTTGCTTGGACTGGGAATGTTCTGGGCTTGGGTTGATATTCGCTTTGAGGTGCTAATAGAGAGACCGTTGCTCTGCAGTGCCTTCATGCGATCCGCAATACTACCTCCTGGTTTACTGATTGTATCGGGAGACCTAGTAGATAGTCAGAACAGAGTTACTGATGAATAGCTGAGAGGGAACGCACGAAGGAGTGGGCTGGGATTTCTGTCTCTCCTTTTCGATGGCTCTAAGCCTTTCCTCTACAGCAGCTGTACGTTTTGAAAGGTCGGCGCCATCTTTCTATAAATCAGATGAGAAAATGTCAGGATGTACTGGAGTAGGCCCAGTTTCAAAGCAAACGCACCTCCAAAAACGATATAAATTCTCTTCTCAGCACTCCACCTTTTCCAGCCTTCTCCGACTCGAATTCAGCCGTGCCAAAAATCATATTTGCGAGGCTGGCGGTTTTGGTGAGTGCACTCAATGCGTCCTCCAATTCACCCTGCATCTCGAGTTCCTTTGCCATGAGATATTGATTGCGAACCGTTTTCAACAGTGCCATAGCCGATGCCCCCTTCGCTTCCTTCTGAACAGCTTCTTGTGCTCTCTCCTTTATTTCGCGTACGAACGAATCCGATGATGAAGCTTATGCCGAGATACCAGGTCAATTAGCATCCCTTCAAGCGCAGCAAAGTTGTGGAATTACTCACAGGGTGATGTGGGCTCAAACATGGTATGCGATGCATTGGTTGGACTTGGTAAGATGCCTGGCATCAATAAAAAAAAAGATAAAAAAGGTTACTTGAAAGAATGAGATTTTAGGGCAAGAGCATAAGCGCGGTGAGTAGACTGTAACAATAGCAGTGTTGTGACTGACAATTTGGCCTTTGTACCACCTTATTTGCTCACTCCAAGACTCATTTCTCACCCACCACCTCAATGCAATGCTCGCAGCAGGCTCTTGGTTTCTACAGTACCGAGGTTTTCATTTTATTAATGCCTGCATGATTCATCAAGGCATCTCCCCTGAAGAGGCCAAGTTCGTCATCAGTCAAGGTTATTATACTTCTTTTGGCGCCGGAGGTCATGTAGATCATAAAGTGGATGGCAGAGGCATGGGCAAGAGCTCATTCAGTGCAGACAACGACATTCAGAACAAATATCCTTTGTACAAGATAAACAAGCCAAAGGGCATTGCACAGCTCGCCGAGAAGCAACCGACTGTCGTGGCAGTCTGTCATTGAGTCTCGAGTTCATCTGGAGCTTCTTCGACTTCTTTCCCAGCCACTTTATCTCATTGGCCCTGGGTGGCGCCTCAGCTTCGGAACTACGGCCAAAGCTCAAAGAGTCCATATGTTGTAATGATTGGCATTGTCATATCTTTAATCGGTGACATGTCATGGTTTGACCATACTGTGCAATGATTCTGAAAAAGGAGAACATGTACAGTTATAAAAATAATCGCGGGTATCAGGATATCACAAGTAGGCAGTAAGCCAGCCTTTCACGACTTTTTCCCTTGAGTAACAGGTGGTGCTTCAGCACTCCCTATCGGTACCCGTCTCGGAGCACTTCTACCGGCTCCAGCCTGCGCACCACTGGGAGGTATCTTGAGCCGCGGACGTGGAGCGGCCGTTACTGCCGCAGGCTTACTCTCTTCACTAGAAGTAACCTTATTTGCAGCCCTAGTTCCCGAATTCTCCTTCTCCTTTTCTTTCCCTTCAGCCGTTCGTGTGCCGACTGGGCGCCCAGATGTTTTGGCCACCGCCGCCGGTAATGATTTCATCATCGTCCGAGCAGGAGGTTTCGAAGAAGGCTGAACACTAGTGGATTTACTCCCCACCCTCGACTTTATCTCCGGAGGATCACGAACAACTCGACCCTTGACAGTCGCAGTCTTCTTCTGCCCAGCCCCAACCCCATTCGATTTCTTCCTTAACGGCGGTGGCGCAACGGGACTCTCTGGCGGAGATTCTGACACACCAAGTTCCTGCGCAAGACTCATCGGAGGACCGACATCCTTAATCTCAGGGAACATCTCATCCATATCAGTCCACTCCTCAGCTTCAGCTTCGAGAACTGGATTCATGTTGTCGGGAGAGTTTCCGAGCATCAAGATTCTGCTTAATGGGCTAGGTCGAGCAGGGGAGTAGGCGTGGATCATGTGAGGAGCTAGTGGCTTGGCCATCGGGAATGGTAGCGCACAGCGAGCGCCTGCGGGTTGTGGCGTTTCGGGAACCTGTGCCGGCGCGGGAGGTGAATCGGTTTTGGCGCCTTCAGATGGATTTGGCACGTGTTCAGGTGGAGCGGCTTGCCCACTTAGGGGTATCTCGAAAGGTGTGGAAAGCAGTAACGTAGGTGGCTGAGGTGGCAACGTCGCATTGGGAGACGGAGGAGGTAGAGCGAAGCTCGTTGGGAGTAGAGATGTTGGTGGCGGTTGTAATTGTGAAGACAACAAGGGTGTAGGAATAACCTCTGTTTCATATGCCGGCTCGAATTTTGGTGGACGTTTTGAGGGTGAGGTCAAAGCGGAATAAGACGAACCTAGTGAAGGTCGTTTTCCCGCTCGTGAGGTTGCGAGGGCCCGTCCGATGCTGACTTTAAGACTGCTCTTCCCAGGCACTTTTCGGGGAGAACGAGTTCCTTTGGGTTTACTCTTGGAAAGAGCATCTTCTGTGTGTGGACTATGCCGTTTCTTCGTTGGAGGTGAGCTTGAACCCAAGTCCTCGGGAGCAAGTGGCGAATCGGTCAGCATCATTTTCTCAGCCTGCCAATCCCTTTTCTCGTCATAAAACCTTCGCTTTTCAGCCTAGAGGCAAAAAGTTAGCCCAATTCTTATGAGGATGACGAGTTTGAAGTACCTCGAGTTCCACCTGTTCCTGACGTAACCGAATAGTGGCATCCGTAAAACAACATTTCTCATCTTTGAGTTCTTGCTTGAGAGCGTCAAGCCGCTCTGCTTCTTGCTTATTTGCAGCTACCCCGTCAGCAGCTTCGCGCTCGATAGCAAGAGGTCGGCTTTCGGTTGATCCTTGTGCTTTGGTAGACTCCGATGATTGACATTCTTGCAATTTCTCTAAAAGCAGGGTGTGAGAGGAGTGAATGAAGGAAGAAGGCAAGAACTAACTGTGCTCTATTTGCAATGTCTCCACTAAACTCTTGAGTCGCTGGATTTCCTCCTCTGAAGCGGAAGGCTGCTTAGCAGTTGACGAAGATAGTGCAATAGTATCTCTGCAATATGCCTCGAGGTCGTATAAAGACTGTCGCAGTGCTTGAAGGAGTGAAGTCAACTTATCACCAGTGTAGTCGGCAGGAGACACTGGGAATAGAGCGGCGAGAGTGAACGCAGGGGGCTATGGGAGCAATTTAGTCGAAACGTTTACTGTTCAAGCGGACCGCGCACCTCCTCAGCATCTTGTGAAGTGCCAGGCATATACCGTTTGACTTCATGCGTAACCCTTTGCACCTCATTTGCTACCCTGACCAAAAGCATCCTCAACCCAGTGTTCTCCAATGTCACCTGTTCCCTAGCTTTCTCGGCCTGATCCAGTGCCACCTCCAAGTACCCTTTTCCTTTCCCAAACTGACCCCCGTCCACCACGCTCGCGTTGGCACCCGTTCCCGAGAATCGCATACCACTGGCTGCTGCTCCCAGCTTGGTCTGAGCGTCTGCAATCTTTGACCACTTGTCCGCCATCCGCTCAAATTCCTTATCTTTCTTCCTCAGCTCTGCCTGGTGCGTCGCCCGAACGGTTTGCAGTGCACTTCGTGTGCGTTGGAGTTCAGCCATGGTTTGCTTGTGTGCTTGCTCTGCTTGTTGAAGATTCTTCGTTACCGTCCTATTCTTGAGTGAGCGTTAACAGGGTAGGGACGGATATCACCACTAACCCAAGCCGTGACTTTTGTACATTCACCTCCCGTTCAAAGTTGGCCGCGCTCTCTGAAGCGCTCTGATGCATCGATTTCATCCGCTCATAGTCATACGTCAAGGTTCGTAATTCGGTCGTCAACTGTTCCGCTCGAGACATGTCTTTCTAGTTGGCGGGTTAGTACTCGGTCAATTCACGTTCAAACCCGATACTCACCATTCGCTGAGCCAACATATCTAGCAAGCATTTCGTCACTCTATTCAAATCCTCGTTCGATATCCCATCCAGTGATAATCCCGGAGACGAAGTGAAACCATGTGCCACGAGTTGAGAATTGATGTATTGCAGGCTTGAAGTTGAAACAAAGGAATCTGTCGAGTCATTTGGAAGAGATAGTGAAGGAGAACCCATGTCAGGACTGTTGACGTCCCAGTGAACGAGTTTCCTATTAGCTGGTGTTGCAGCCGTCATCGCGGTCGAGTATCAAGTTATCCTTGAGTTGAACCAAATGTCGGCTGAGAAATCGGCTATCACACATTATCAGTCGCGTCATGCAGTACTAATAACCGTCATGTGATCGCAGACAAATTCTCTTCCTCAGAACGACCATGTTCACATATCGCACTCGACTCTCTCAGAGTACCTCGAGGCTGGGAATACCCAGAAATGAAGAAGGAAGTGCATCGGACCAGTACCGAACATCGTGTGAAGTTGCAACCAGTTGTAGCGCGGGCGCCGTCATACGCCGTCATCGTTATTTCTCAAGTTCCAGTGACCGGCCTAACACTTATTGATCCAGAATTTCATACGGAAAACATCCGAGCTTGCATACAAAAGGCCTAGGACACCGTCCTTTTCTTCCCATCACAACCACCATGTCAGGCCTCGACCTCAGCACCTACCAATCTACCAACGTGCAGGGCAGCTATTCCTGGACTGATACGCTGAAGGGCATATACTATGGCCCGGGATCTATCGTCACAGCCTTGCCGAAACTGTTTGCTACCCTTAATGGATCGAAAGCATTAGTTGTTACTGGAAAGAGTCTCTACACAAAGGTGCGTTACTCGGTCATTAGCTGATCAATGTGCAGCTGAAGCCTGAGGGGTTTGCTAGACTGACGTTGTCAAAAAAGTAGAAGGTATTCTGAAGGACATGAATGCCTTTGGTGGCACTTTTTACGAGATCGGGGAACACTCGCCCATCGCTGGCATTCGCAATGGTTTAAAGATGTTCAGAGATAACGGATGCGATATCATTGTTTCAGTTGGTGGAGGTTCGCCTATCGACGCGTCCAAGGCAATTCTCTACTTCAAACAACAAGAAGACGGTGGAGAGCTCCTGTATCAGATCGCTATCCCAACGACTCTTAGTGCAGCAGAATATACAGTGCGTCCCAACGAGTCATCTTCGATTCGTACTAACGATATCCCGCAGATTGGTTCGGGATACACAAACGATGAAGGCAAAAAGGTCGCTGTTAGTAATCCAAGGCTGGCACCGTCAGGAATCATTCTCGATGCCGAGTTGACGCTTGCAACTCCCGAAAGACTTTGGTTATCAACTGGTATTCGTGCACTCGATCACGCTGTCGGTTAGTACCCATCTCATCTTCAACCCGACAGAAGTACTCAGAGATTCACACAGAAAATCTCTACCGGTCTCTTATTCCGCCACCGCTCAAGCATATGTGCTACGCGGCAATTGTCGATCTGGTCAAGTACCTACCCGAATCCAAAGCCAACCCACAATCAGTAGAAGTTCGTCAAAAGCTGCAGGTTGCAGCTTGGATGAGCTTGTGGCCTGTGAAGCTTGAGAAGTACAGGTATGCTACATCCCATCCATTGAAACTGCCCTGAGATTCAACCCTTCGTTCAGTGCATTAGGTTTATCCCATGCTATGGGCCACAAGATCGGTGCAGCGTATGGAATACCCCATGGAATAACTTCAGTAAGCAAACGCTCTACCGTCACTGCCGACATATGATACTGATGCTATGACCCAAAGTGCTTAACTCTTGCACCTGTCGTCAAACTCAAAGCCGAAGTAGCTTCCCAAGAAGATAAGGAGTGGCTAGCAGGCGCTCTTTTCCACCTACGCAAGCCTTCTACCGGATCACTTGAAGGCGACGTTGTGCTGCTTGGTAATCTCATTGACGAGTGAGTGTTCATGATACCGATACCTTGGTTTTCTAATGGACTTCCTACGCTATATTAGATTGGTCACTAACCTCGGGCTCAAGTCAACTCTCACACAGTACAAGGTACCCAAGGAGGACATTCCATCCCTTACGACTCAGTCAGTGGGCAGCGAGAACGATCCGACATATGATAAAGTGTTCAAGATATTCGAGAGTTTGTATTAGATGGCGAGCAGTGTTCCCAAAGTGTACAGTAGAAAGCATGAAGAATGGAATCTTTATGATCAAGAGGTAAACCTAGCAAAGTACGCTGTCAAGTCCTCAGCCCCCTCCAGAGACGTTATCGTTCCGACATAACCGTCAGGTCGCACCACTACCACAGCTCCCTCAGGTCCTATGCCGTATGAACTGTACAGTCCTCCACCTTGCTTTCCAGTTTGATCAACGTCATCGATGAAGACCCTACACCAAACACATGAGTATTCGAGGATGTACTTGGGTAGAATGACGAGACTAACTTTGACCAATGCGATCGGAAGAGCAGAGGAATGACATTGTATACAACGTTCTTTTTCTTCGTACTGCTGATTGAGATGATTTCAATCATCTCCTTTGCGGAACCCTTCACCAAGAACGATTCCGGCGCCTGCAAACATTCCGCCAGACTCTGGACCCTGGCCAACTGCTTAGTATCAGACGAATCGCCTGTGAAAACGAGGATTTTGAACCGCGTGTCGGAGGGTAATAAATCCTGAATATTGAAAGGCCGACTATCTGCTGCACGAAGTAAGACGTGCGGTAGGATACGCTCTCCGACTGTGAGACTGGCAGCAAAAGATTGATTACGCGCGTCAACAATAGCAGAATTCTCATAGTGAACTCCGATTCCACTTGTGAAACCACCAAAGGTCTGGAATGCTCTAATAATGGCCGGGGTAAGGGGTCTGATGTATACGGGGAACACGACACGCACTGCAAGAATTCTTCATGTGACACGCCATTCATGTTCAAGTCGCTTCGTGGTTTGCCAGAAAAGAGCTTTGCGAACTTTTTGTCAAAATTGATGAGTTGGTTAGCGTAGCGCCGTCGTTCCAGCTCGTACTGTTGCAGAACAGAGTCAACGTCAGTAGTCCCGTATAGTGCAGGAAGCTCACAGTTTGTAGTAGAGATCGGCTCGCCCACCCCCTCAAGACATGGGCGAGTTTCCATACTGTGCAATGGTCATAACCAGAATGGGGATATCAGAACTTGGTGCAAACCTAGATTATACGAATCGTTCATGCTCGCATTCATGCCTTGGCCTGCTTTAGGGGAATGTGTATGACAAGCATCCCCAACGATGAAAACCCTGTCCTTGACCGAGAATTGCGAGGCAACGCGCTGTCCGACTAAAACACAATCAATTGCCGAGGCACCAGGGGGATTACTAGTACTCACTGATGTATAAGGTCCACCAATCGAAGTCCTGGGGCTTACGGAAAATATAGGGATGGAACGATTTTTGGGCTACCTACGGAAGAGTTTAGTCAGCCAGCCAGCGCCCTACCAGAAAGCTGACCTCCAACAACCGTTCAGGTCCCATTTTCGACTTGTCTACTCTCTTGCTAGCAGAATCAACTGCATCACATTCCTCAAGCTGAATGTATACTCTGATCTTGTCCTCTTCACGAGGTATAATCATACATGAACCGTTATTGGAGTGCACTGCGGTTTTGTTCCGAACGTCAGGAAAGTCAGTATCGGGAACCATGTCGATGACGCCCCAGATGTAGTCAGTGTGTTCGCCTTCCATAACGATCCCTAGCGTTCGTCTGACCCAGGAATGTGCGCCATCTGCACCTATAACGTATTTGGCGTGAACGACTTCGGTTGTGTTGGCTTCGCCCTGGAGGTGTTGAAGCTCTACCTACTGGGGGCTCAGCGAAAGTAGTGAATGATTAATTCGAAATGCTTACGCGAACTGGGTAACTTTCAGGGTCTTCAAGAACAGAAGGGTTATCGGAAATTTGTATCGAAGTGGGTACGATTGGCCGGTCGACTTGGACGCCCATAGCTCTCATGTTATCCAGGAAAATGGCTTCGATGGCACCCTGATGCAGAGTGACCTGCAATGCGAATTAGAGCAGGAAAGAACTAAGCTGAGAACTGGAGTAAGAACCTCAAATGGATACCGTGCAGAAGGAGCTGTCACGTCAGGTACTCTTTCTATGAGCTGAAGGAGTATAAGTAACGTCGAAAGGATTATCTCGTCCAGAACTCACCTCTATTCCTCCTTCAGAATCGGGTCCATAGAACGCTGCCATATGCATTTGATTCCCTTCTTTTAACAACCGCTCTGCCAGACCATAACTCTGAGAATGTAACGTTGGTTTATATCCCCACGACGACGAACAGAGTTAAATCACCTGAAATACTTCAATTGTTCTAGGTTGAATACCATCAGCTTGTCCCGCCGCCACCTTGATTGGCCTTTGTTGCTATGATCAGCGGGCGTTGTGGTTCAATAAAATGTAGTCGCAACACCTTTTATCAATGATACGAACATTCACGCCTGCTCTAGCCAGTCCAAACGCGCACATCAATCCAGCCGGACCTGCTCCAATAACGAGAACATCCACAGAGGTCTCTTTAGTCGAAGACATTGAGTAAGTGTTGAAGGAAGAACGGTAAACGATGTCTCTGCCTTCGTCTTCCTTCCGACATTTTAAAGGGGCAGTGTGTACTCGGCGATGGAGAAAAGGTCTTCCCGATATGGACGCGTATAACCTATCAGATGACACAATTAAGCATGATATGGGCAGAGTGTGGACAGCTGTGGGGGCTGGGATGCTAGTTTAGGCAAAAACTTGACAAATCTAGAGTATAATCGATACCAAAGAAGGTAGTGCAGCCGACGCGCTCATCGCTCGCGATGACAGCCAGCCACTAACACTTGGAACGTAGTGACGATATTCATTCAGTAGTAATGGAGAGAGATAAGGTAATTATTATATGAGGAAACATAAGCGTACAAGCTACACACATTCGGTCCATTCCGAAATTTCAGCCGAGCATATCAGAGCACGCAGAAAGAGACTGATACAACAGGTCCAATATAACAGAAAGAATATGGGAAGGGCTGGAAGGAAGAATATGGGATAGGTCGAAAGGTTAAATTTGGCCGTAAAGCGAGCATTGTGCGTAGTCGGTATCTTCAATACCTTGCCGGGTGAGTAGAATTTCACGAATCTAGGATGAGTCGTACATAAGTATAAGGTACGGAACCTCAGGATGACACGCTCACCTCAACTGGGGGATTGAGTCCCATTGCATTGGCCCTCTCCCAGCGCTCGAGGCGTGTCAGACCCATGCACGGTCCGTATTCATAGGTCCTAGTGAAGAGATCAGAGATCATAAACGAGCGGAAAGAAGCAGGCGCACATATCAAAGACATTAAGGGTGTGGTGGACCCTGTTCTTTCCCTCCGCGTGAACTGACCACTTGCATTAGACAGGACCTAAACTGCAATCAAGATGATGCTTACTGGGAGGTAGGTTGTTCATTTTTGCCCTAGCAGCGGTGGAAATAGCGTTCCATCTCGGGTCCTTGATCTTAAGTTCCAATCGAGGTGGATCTTGATCTTCAAAAGGGGTAAGTACTAAGTACCAGCCGAATAGGTATTGGTTCGACTCACCAAGGACAGTTGGCTTAACATCTTCGAGGCCTTTCTCTTTTTTTCCCGCGGAACTCTTCCTATTCTTCCTCTTTTTACGAACCTCCTGCTCAACTTCTGAGTCGGATGAAGATGAATCCTTGACAGCGATAGTTTCAGGACTCCGGGTGGGAGTTCCCAGCTTCCCCTTGGGGCCAGAGTCGGTTCGTTTCATAGATGTAAAGGAGAGCCTGGTTTGCTTCATTTCTGAAGAGTTCTTTGAACGCGTTGGGGGCATGGTGGGAGTACAGAAAAGAGTTTTGAGTCAAAGCTGCGATACGATGATGAAAGTCTGGGAGATAAGATTTGTGACAGCACTGATGTCACGCTCACTTCCCCTTGCACTGCCACCACGAGAGATTTCGTCGCGATAGTGTCGCAGTCTTCTCGCATATTCTTCATCTTCATGGTCGACCTGCCAAATATACTTAGCTTTATTTAGGTGAGTGACCTTGTATCCCTATTTTTGTCTTGTTAAGCCTTCTATCAGATAGAGACAGAAGTCTGATTCAGCACACGATGTGACAATTAGTCAGTTCGAAGTTGGTTAGGACTCTCATCCAGCACCAAATGGCAGACACTGTGGAATATCGAAAGCTTGGAGTGACGGGACTCAGGGTTTCTGTACCGATTGTGAGTAGAGTCCGCAATTAGTATCGAATTAACCTCAGTTGTTTATTTATAGATCGGTGCAATGAGTTTTGGTTCGCCAGAGTGGATGGTCTGTTATCTTTCCTTCATCTTCCTGTCCAGATTTTCAACCATTACATATTCTAGCCTTGGGTTCTTGACGAGGAAAAGTCGTTGCCACTCCTCAAAGCAGCCTGGGACCGAGGGATCAACACCATCGACACGGCCAACGTCTACTCGAATGGCGTGTCGGAGCAAATTATCGCTAAGTTTATCGAGGAAGTAAGTCAAGGCTAGCACCTGCATTACAGTAGCTAACACTTTCATAATACCCAGTACAACATCCCTCGAAACCAGATAATCATCGCAACTAAATGCTTCAGTGCAGTTGCTAGTACTCCAGCAGGTTTCGGAGGTCAACCCACTCCAAAAACTCCCGAATACATCAATCAACATGGACTCTCTCGAACTGCTATCTTCAACGCTGTCGAAGCCTCTCTAGAGCGCCTCAAAACTTCCTATATCGATCTACTCCAAATACATCGTAACGATCCGGATGTTCCAGCCGAAGAGACTATGAAAGCTCTTCACGATCTAGTGCAGAGTGGAAAAGTTCGATATATCGGCGCCAGCTCCATGAGAACTTGGCAGTTTGCTCATCTCAATGCAGTAGCAGAGAAACATGGATGGACCAAGTTTGTGAGTATGCAGAACGAGTATTCGCTGCTGTATCGGGAGGAAGTAAGTGTTTGATTGAGTTTCGCTAGTTCACTTGCTTATTTTCGCTTCATTAGGAACGCGAAATGATCCCGTACTGCAAGTTTCATGGCATTGGTATCATTCCTTGGGCTCCTGTAGCTGGGGGTCAATTGTGCCGTCCTATCGGAATGGAAAGCCAGCGTTCGGAATCCCTCAAAGGCTCTCCTTGGGCACGCCAACCCACTGAGGCCGACAAGGAGGTTGTCAAACGCGTTGAAGAAGTTGCTAAGAAGAGAGGCAAGACCATGACACGAGTTGCCCTCGCTTGGGTGAACGCGAAGATCGATAGCCCGATTGTGGGTATCTCAAGCATTGAGAGGATGGAAGAGAATATTATTACTGGGTTTGAATTGAATGAGGAAGAATTGAAATACTTAGAGGAACCGTGAGTATCTCCGCTATGAGCCTTTAGTGAGGATACTGATGCGGACTTAGGTATGAGCCGAAGCCTGTCCGTGGACACGCTTAAGCTGGATGGCCGTCGATGTACTTTGCAGTTATCTGAATGGAATACGTGTACTGCTGAACATCTGGTATTTGAACAAGGCTGAGCTTCACGTCAGATCCGACGACCCACGGGGATATTTGCAAGATATCTGTATCATTCGCAATATATATAGGTGCCGGTCGATGTTTCGTTCCTGAGTCCATTCAACCGCGTTCTATTACAGGCATGCGCATGGCTCAGCAATTACTTTCTGATCCAGCCGACCAAGATCGCAATTCAGTGTGGTCAGCCAGCTTTGCGCAACGAATGGTGGCGGTGGGAGTAGACCCGCTGACTTCCGTCGGCATTCATTTTGAGCGAATACTACGAAGTTGCAGGACTCAGTAACCAAGACCCAGGGAAACCAAGCTAGCCCAGATCATTCGTTATGCGGCTTGACGAAGGTATAAATTCGGAACTTGGCTTTTGCGCAATGGAGGTGAAAGCGACTGGTCGGTACACAAGGGGACCGGGTGAGATCATCTGACCTTTACGTTCTGTCACTAACTCGACAAGACCGAGTTGAAACCGAACGTATGCTGGTTGACAAATTAGCTTTCCAGATTAGCCAGATAGCGTTGAGTTGCTATGACCAGTATCACGCTGTATAGGCACATCATTACGTGCCACGACATACGTGGTTCACGCGCAGCTTGTTCAAACTCTCTTCCGAGTCTCTTCAACGCAATTTGAGATCAAATCAATTACTGGTTCCTAGCTATCGGAGAAACAACATCAAGAGCTATCAAGCGGACAAGCTACGATAGGCTGACAACGGAAGTTTTCAATCACCTGGTGACGCAATTGTCGAGTGGGTGCAGCGCAAAACAAGCGTCTTCGATTGTAGGAGCATGGCGTCCTCGATTTCTGTTCAACTTATTCGAGACGTCCCTGCGTCGAGTTATTTCTCACTGAGGCCGCCGTCGAACCTTGGCAGCAGTGGCAAGGTAGCATCTTCCCTTACATTCTGGTTTGCTCGGTGTTAACCTCGGAATATTAGTGCATTAACTCGCTCATTCTTCAGAGGCTATAACATTTCACGTATACAAGCACTGAATGTTGTCACGAGGGCCAGCTCACCCGAACTGTATCCGTCTGGGAAAAATACCCCTTCCTTAGACAAGAAATCCATACGATGCGCGTAAAATAGACATCGTCGCCTGGAATTGGTATTAATACTCCGGATTTTCCTCGCGTAATAACTCTGTTACAACTCACCTGTGCTTTTGCATAAAGGTTAAAGTTGTACGAGCATGTCAAGACTACGGCAGTCCGCCTCTTCTCTTTCTACGGTTCAGGTCAGCCATGCTCGGTCGCGTGGTGTTGTCGCTCTTGCCCTTCGTCGGCACTGGTGAGTCGGGTCAATCTTCGTCCACAGCTACCTATGGCTGACTTGTGGACACTTATGTATATATAGCTCTTGCTCAGGCGGCTGCTCATTATGTTGATCCTGACAGCGGCATCAGCTTCTGGGGAATCACTGACCCCGTCCACCAAGTGACATACGGATATATTTTTCCTCCAGTTGAGGCAGGCTCTACGGAATTCATCGGTGAAATCGTTGCTCCTATCGATGTCAAATGGGCTGGTGTCTCTCCTGGAGGTGGAATGATTAGGAATTTGCTCTTGGTTGCTTGGGCTAATGAGGGGAAGATTGTGCGGTCAAACCGCTATGCAACGTAAGGGCTTATTTGATGAGAGAGGTCCGAAGCTAATGGAGAACGTGTTAGGGATTACATACAACCTCTGTAAGTAAGCTAACGTAGATCGGCAGGCTCGTTACTGATCCTTCTTCAGTGCATATGCGGGTCCCATACTCACAGACCTCCCCTCATCGAAGGTGAACTCGACACACTGGAAGTGGGTTTACCGATGCCAGAACTGCACAGGTGCGGTTGATTGTCCGGATTTGCAGGAGTGCAGACTTAACCCCAATCAAAAGTTTGGGCCGACGGAAGTATAAATACCAGTGGTTTTGGAGCACCTGCTTGGGTAGTCTCTAGTGTCGGAGTTGGTGAGTGTTGGTTCTTTTGCGATGGGACATTAAGAATACTAAAGCTATTCCAGACGAACCTTCCAACCCACAGAGTACCTTCCTTGAACACACTGACTGTGCGTCTTGCGGTTTATCCACGCAGCTTCGTGATGAATGTTTTCATTACAGTTGGATTTTATGGATTTGATTTCGCTTCTGCTCATGCCACCGCCGATGACTACGCGAGATGGGCTGCTGGGGGTACCGGAACAGGATCAGGTCCCTCAACTACGACTACGACCACTACCACTTCGGGTCCCGTTGCCAGCGTACGTGTTGGAAGTGCTTGTGAATATAAACATGATTCATTCATCAATAGGGCATTCCATACGACTATATCGTTGTTGGCGCTGGCGCTGGAGGTCTTATTGCTGCCGATCGTCTGTCCGAAGCCGGAAAGAAAGTTTTACTTCTTGAGCGTGGCGGCCCCAGTACTTGGGAGACCGGGGGTCGTTATGGACCTCAATGGGCCACAGACGCTCAGTTGACCAAGTTTGACGTTCCCGGACTTTTCGGTACGAGTCCGAAATCCCCATTTGTGAATATTTCGATAACCGTTCTCTAGAATCTATGTTCTCGGATAGCAATCCCTGGTGGTGGTGCAAAGACATGAATACCTTTGCGGGCTGTCTTATCGGTGGAGGAACCTCAATCAACGGCGCGTAAGTCGTAAAGATATCCAATATGTGCTGTTCATCTCACTTCCCGTGGCAGCCTTTATTGGTACCCTCCAGACATCGATTTTGCTACGTCCGCTGGTTGGCCAAGCTCTTGGGCGAATCATCATCCTTATACCAACAAGCTGAAGCAGCGACTTCCATCGACCGACCACCCCTCAACTGACGGAAAAAGATATCTTGAACAGACGTTCGACGTTGTGGCCAGCCTCTTGGGAAAACAGGGTTACCAACAAATCACGATTAATGACAACCCTGACTATAAGGACCACGTCTATGGCTACAGCGCATATAACGTGAGTGTTGTATAAATATGATTGACCCGAGGCTAATCAGGTCTCAGTTCCAAGACGGCAAGCGTACTGGACCTGTTGCTACCTACCTCCGCACTTCAAAGCCTCGCAAAAACTTCACGTTGCAGATGTACACCATGGTGACTGGTTTAGTTCGCGAGGGCTCCAAGATCACCGGTGTAAGAACCAACGACACTTCACTTGGACCAGGTATGTCAAGCCGCTGCTCATCCAGCTTGACACGGAAATAATCGACGCCTTGTAGACGGTGTTGTACCACTCACTGCTAAAGGACGAGTCATTCTGTCAGCCGGCTCTTTCGGAACTCCTCGTATCCTCTATCAGAGTGGTATAGGGCCCACCGATATGATCAACATTGTCAAGGCCGATTCCACTTTCGGACCTAATCTGCCGCCTTCAGACCAATGGATCAATCTCCCTGTTGGAAGTAACGTGAGTTATAGCCAAGAGGAGAGTAACAGTAACAGTACATCTACTGACTTCCTCTAGGTTCAAGATAATCCTTCCATCAACGTGAGTCTTTTTAGGAATCCAGATGTTGCAGTATCATTGATACCGGCGCCAGTTGGTGTTTACTCACCCAAGCATTGACGCATATGACAACTGGGCCACTATTTCGACGAATCCCCGTACGAAGGATGCCCAACAATACGTCAAGAATCATTCTGGAGTATTTTCTCAAGCTTCGCCAAGGTGACGGTTTGACACATCGCCTTATTGATGTCGTACTCATTCATAACGACAGATTGAACTTCTGGAGAGCATACTTTGGCTCTGATGGGAAGACACGATATGTGAGTGCAGTAAAGCAATGCGATGTTGTTCTCATAATCCTTTGCACTAGCTCCAAGGGACTGCTCGGCCAGGTGCAGCCTCTGTTACTACTGACTTCCCGTACAACGCTAGGTGAGGCAATCCGTAGTACTTGATAAGGTGATAAAGACAGCTGACCTACTGTCCACAGCCAAATATTCACGATCACGGCATACTTGTAAGCCTGATGTGTGGGGAGGTCGTTTGTCCAGCGCTGAAAGCATCCCGCAACAGGTCCACCGGTGTTACGTCACGGGGAAAGATTGGTATCGACGCTGCAATCAGGCCTAGGGCCCTTGTAAATCCATGGCTCACTGATCCCGTCGACAAGGAGGTCCTTATCAAGGGTGTCAAGGATATTGTTGCAAACATCAAGGATGGTGAGTAGATTGATGATTACTGCAAAGTATCATATCTTATTGATGTAATGTCCTTCAGTTCCTGGATTAACTCTCATTACTCCCGATAATACTACAACTATTGAGCAATACAGTATGTTATATGGCACCTTGATTATTGACATGAATGCTAATCTGGGGGTGTAATTCTAGTAAATGACTATGATATTGTAAGTTTCTTCTTTGATGGGTGTTGGCACATCTGATTTTCCTGCCTCAGAACGGAATGAACTCGAACCACTGGGTGGGATCATGCTCCATTGGTTCTGATTCAAAGACTGCTGTTGTGGACCAGAACACTAAAGTCTTTGGAACAGATAACCTGTTCATCATTGATGTGAGTCATTTTCAAACTATCTACAAAACAGCTTCTGATCATTTTGTTCATGTACAGGCTTCCATTGTAAGTTTCAGAAGTCTCATTTGGATCCTCACTCAACTCTCAATATAGGTTCGCACTCTACCCATGGGCAATCCTCATGGGGCCATCATGGCTGCTGCAGAACAGGGAGTAGCAAAGTGTCTGGCTCTGTCTGGTGGACCTTAAAAGCATCACAACTAATGTATCTTATTCTCCACTGTTGTATTACTACTGGGCCAGCTTCATTGATGCTATCATGACTATGGGCAGCACTGAGTAGCTGGTCACTTAACACATGTGATTTGATGTGATTCAGCACTACTGCTAGTACTAAGTAGTAACAAGTAATGGGATCAGAAAGGATACAGATTTAAATGAGGTAAGATTTCTGTCTGATACACTCAATTAGATGTGGCATAGTGAGTTGAGAAGGCCCATTCAATGGTCTGAGGTGACCACTATGGACATGAACTTGTACATTTAATACTGGGACATGCAGATCAAGTGGGTGGTGATGTTGAATTTGAAGAATCAGAACTGGTACTGGCTCTGCCAATAACTGATTGATGAAACCAAGAAATAGTGCAACACTGATGGCACACATTTGTGGAGGTTGGCATAAAGTTATTGGATGCAACCTTCTATGCTTCCAATTTCATCTTTTCAGATGCACTGTGAGCAGCAGGCCATGAGGCATACTTGGGTGTGGGGCCACCAGGAGAAATGGTTTGGATCAGTGACCTAAAATAATTCAATTCAGTACTGGTGCTCTAGGGGGGCAGTGACATTTCAGACATACTTCTCTGATCTGCTCAAGATATCAAACAGAAAGGTGTGAGCAATACAGAATTCAGGTGGTAGATACTCACAATTCTGAGTCTGACTTGACACCTGAATTCAGTGACAAGGACCTTGACATGGTGGAGAGGAAGAGAAGAGTCAGAACTTGGGCACTGTCAGACCCACGGCGGATCGAGAGGCGAGGCTCAAAACTTGCACGCGCTTATCACGTGCTCGCCGTGCTTACCAAGCCCAGCTACAGCATTCCGGCGTTGAGTCGGCCATCGCTGACGCAGACTCTTGGAACAAAATGCGTCTTGTGTTCTCTGGTTTTCTCTATCACCCTTTCCCATGGAATCTAGTAACGGAATAACAGTGGCTATTTCTCATCGCGGTCAAAACTACTCTCTTTCTCTTCTACCCGACTCAACTCTATCATTGCTCCAGCAACGTCTCGAAGAGCTCACTTCGATTCCGCCTTCGCTTCAGAAGCTCCTGTATAAAGGAAGCAAGGCAAAACACTCAAATGGCGACGATACTACGCTATCTGAAGCAGGGATCAAGGATGGCACCAAGATCCAACTTATAGGCACAACACCCAAGCAGTTGGACGGGCTCAAAGCGGAAGAGAGCGAACAGCAACGGAAGGAGAGAATAATGAGGGAACGTGCTGCAAGGGCACCAACAAAGGTGTGTATTTTACTGTCTTCGAGCTCTATCCTAGTTCAACAGTGCTTTACAGCTTCGGTCAACCGGTAGAGCCAATACCTCTGCCTTAAGCTACAGATTCCACGAAATTGTCCCATTACCTCATTTACCAAATCCTGAGGCTGCCAGGACAATGCTGAACCGCCTCTCGGATGACCCAGCTATCCAACATATTATGCAGAAGCACCAGTTTAGCGTCGGTATCCTTACGGAACTCGCTCCCCACGAACACCCAGAGCTTTTAGGCCTAAACGTAAACGCAGGCCAACAGATAAAGCTCCGTATTCGTACCAATGCATATGACGGATTTCGCGCTTACAGGGAGATTAGGAAAGTGTTGTGCCATGAGTTGACACATAACGTATGGGGGGATCATGACAATAATGTATGTGCGCCTGTGTTAATTGTCCTTTGAGGTCATACTGATTGATGCGCTTGTAGTTCAAGGAACTCAACTCGAAACTCAACCGTGAAGTTGGCGAGTATGAGCGATCTGTAAGCACAGGGACACATACGCTCGTCGATGGATTGGATGATGTGTACGAGCCGTCAGCAGAAGCTGAGGCGGAGGCTAGAGCGTACGTTCTCGGTGGTAATGGCTCGATTCCTCAGACGGCAGATGAACGTAGACGTCGGATATTGGAGGCTACTTTATCACGTTTGCGCAAAGAAGACGAGGAATTGGAGGATAGTTGTGGAACAGCTGGTCCATCTGCGTTATAATTTTAGTGTACAATGCATGTGCTTCACGCGATTGTGATATATGGTTATTTACCCGGTCAGAACTGATCGTCGAAAGACTACCGCCTGCTTTGCAAGGGAAACGCTAAAGGTTGAGGTTCTTTACAGTTCTCTGGCGGTTGAAAAGTCGATGGTACATTAGCGTAAATGCGATGTTTGCTAGTCGACCAGTCCCCCCGTACCTCTAGTACTTAAATACGTACACTCTTGCACCAATAAGTTACAAACGTGGTACTACTCTATCTTCCCCTTGGAAGGAACCGCTGACCATCTCCCCAACAGATGGTTCGCCCTCACGATCAGGAGGTCCCGCAGCATCTGCAACGAAGCAGTCATGACATTCAGTTTGCTCCCTGCGACTTCATGCCACTCTATCGGTATTTCAGCAACAGGAATTCCGAGCTGCTTGGCCAAAAGTAAAAGTTCTACGTCGAAAATCCACGTCGGTAGATGTTGTGCGGGGAATATCTGCCTAGCGGCAGAACGGGAGAAGAGCTTGAAGCCGCACTGAGTATCACGGATATGTCCAACACCAACAATCCGAAGGACAGTGTGCAGACCATACATGAGCACGTTTCGCACGAAAGAGCGCTGTGCGAAGAAAGGTCAATGACAAGAGCAAAAAAAAATTAAACCACAACATACCTTAACAACGGCCTCACTCTTCACCAGGTGTGCTCTACTTCCAACAACCACACCTGGAGCATGATCAGGGGCAATCTTATCCATAGCTTCCCAAAGCAACTCCAGATCGTTGAACCGACTGGCTCCATCCGCATCGACCATCAATAGCCTCTCCCCACCACTAAACAACATCCCATGCCTTACCGCACCTCCTTTACCCAAATTCTTCTCTAGAGTCACCACTCTAATATCACATTTGGGGTACTTGCCCGCAAGCTTTATGGACGCCGCAGTAGTGTCATCCGAGGACCCGTCATCTACGATGAGAACCTCAAATGTACGTTTCTCTTTTAATGAGGTTAGGTGGTCGATGGCAGCAGCCAACATGATTGGAAGACGTTCGGTTTCATTGTAAGCTGGGATAACCACCGTCAGGTCCACTGTTTTGGGATCTTCTAGAGGGGTTAAAGATCGTGGTTTGGTTGGAGACGCATGAGAACGGTATGTCTTTTCGGACTCGCGGGTTATGATGGGTGCTGGTGACCAGATTATGAGGCATGCGTATAACTGGTAGAGATTCGTCAGTGTCAGAATAACAAGTAAAGTCAGGAAATTTTATCAGTTGAGGTGTATCACCCGACCCAAATGTCTCGTCAACACCCCGACGCAGCATCCCAAGAATGGGAACTTCTCGGAGCTCGAAGAACAAGGATGAAAACGGGTTTTCATCACTTCGTCTGATGGTTTGAATCTAGAAAACTTACTGATAATAGCCCGCAAGTTACGGTTGCAATCCCCGCATAGATGACCGACGTGTTATCCATAGAGCTAGTGAACTTCGAGAATTCCTTCAGTTCTTGATTGTCATACGTCCGCTAGTACCGTGTATATAAGGCTCGGGGGGTCTAGGCGGTAAGGAGGCGGTAGTAGGGGTAAAAGGCTTCGTGGCATAAGTTATTCAAGGAGTCTGTGCGTGAGAATCCGCGCTCGTCACCCAACCAACAGCCGACGTGTCGCAATAAGATATAATGTATTTCATTCATGATCGTTACTACTTTACAGATTGTCCTAAACTGACGAACTTGAGAGGCAAGACTTGCATAGATTACGGTTGGTTAACACTCGGTGTGCTTTGTATATGTAAGTGAGTAGTTCGTCAGGAAGGTCCCAATGAAACCTGAGCGGTAGGTCATCACGGGTATGGTGACTGCGATCCATAGATACGGAGAACGGAAGTGTATTTAAAATCGGAATCCATGTCCAACGGTCAACCAGCCAACCTCATGCAGACGGAAGATTTGAGTGAATTTCCTCCAGAAGTTCCGCAGCAATTTTGGCATTGGCCAACTAAAGTGAAGAGGCAGTTAGCACAATGAAGAACACGATGAAAAGAGCGTACTCTAAGGTTATAATGCGTCGTAACGCCACCCTCAATGACACTGAACCTGAGGTACCGTGGGTCCTGAGCAAGAACACAACGCATGCCGTGAAAGAGCGTCACGTTGAGAATAACAGTATAGACTGCTTCTTTTCGCATGACTTGGGATATACGAATCAGATCATTTCGGCCGACCATTCAAACAACCTATGTGACTTACCGAGGCGAGCACCTCCTCCATCGGAAGCCCGAACATTCAGTTTGAGAAGACCAGTGCCTCGTTCTCTCCATGCACCATCCGTGAGATGGAACAGTTTGCCTCTGACTTGATGAATAGTTTCTTCCTCTTCTTCACCGGTAGAAACTAGAAAGAATCAAAGTCGGCTATTGTACCGAGCAGGAGCGAACATTGTTACTTGCCTTCTTTTTCCGTCAAATTCATCCTGGGACTATCTTCATCAGCCCCTGAACCCTCATCCTCATCTCTACCCGCTCTCAGCCTTTCTCCGAATGTAGAGGGCGGCCGATCCTCCCCGTCGTCCTCCGCTCCACTATCCCGGCCACTGCCTCCCAACGCAGGCGCAGTCGTGTTTCTTTCAACTGAGCTGCCGGAACCAGGCGAGCCTGCCCGAGCACGTTTCTGCGGTGGCAACGCAAATCCTTGCATACCACTACTAGCGTATGACGAAAATGCATTCGAACTTGCGGCTGAATTAGCTCGCCGCGGAGGGGACTTGCTCCTTCCAAACTTGGATGAAGAGCCCAAAACTGGCGATTTGGAGCGAGTCGCTGTCAGGAATGGTGACGATGATGATGCAAAGGCTTCAAACCCAGAGCGCTTTGCTGGGGTTGTAGAAGATGTCGATGTCTCTGGTACGAGAGGCGATGGGGGTGTTGACGTTCCAAGAGGTGTCTGGGGCTTGGGAGACGAGGGTTTGGATGAAGCGAATATGTTTTGGCCTTTCACTGATGCGAAAGGAGAGCTAGTAGAGGCGTAGGCCATGAAACCACTCTGTAAGTTGACGTAAGTTGAATTGCATTTTTGACAAACGGAGACGTAGAAGGGGACGAACCGGTTTTGGTGCTGCAGCGGCTGGAGCTGCCTTCTCACTTTCAGGCGGCGGAGATGGTCGTTTGGTTTCTCGTGGGTTATCGTCCTTGTCAGCGTCGTCTCTTTGGCGCTTGGTAGATTCCGAAGGCTTATCCTTCGCATCGTCTTGTGGGCCTGCGCTGGTACCCCGCTCCAAGTATTTACGTTTCAAACCCTTGTCCTTGTCTCCGCTATCGGATTCTGAATCACGACGTGACGCCGACATGCTTGAACCTTGTGAGATTTCAGGTGGGGTGATGTCTCCCAAGCCATTCGCTGTTGTCTCCTTATCGTTTTCGAGGCTTTCGGCCGCTTGGGTCGTGGTCGCTGAAGGCGCCAGTTGATCCTCGTTCATGTTGGCATCCTGAACATCCTCCTTGATCGGTTCTACCACCCCAGCTCCATTATTATTGCTTCCGTGCACACGATTCCGCCAGCTCAAGTCCTCTACACCTTGACTGATCTGCCGAACCCTGATTTTCATCTCCGTTGGAGGCGACACACTCAACGGTGGAGAGTTGGACCTGGACCGCGAACCCGAAGCATGTTCCTCTTCCTCAGTAGTCGGACCTAGATTTATTCGGTTCTTTTTTGCAGGAGTGCGAGTGTCCTTTGGTTTCTCTTCAGAATCGTTCTGTGTGAGAATGTTCAGTATCAGCCGAGTTCGTCTATGGGTGCTATCCCACCAAACACGTACACTAGACGATATTGAGGGCCCTGCTGGCTCTAGGGATACCTCACGTTCGCGCTTTCTGGATTGCTTCGCTTCTGCGAACGTGTATAGGTTTAGTAATGCAACGACGAGGCTCCGATAAAGCAACGACGGACCTGTTTCTGTGAAGCTGGGAGATGGGGGAGATGGAGGGGGAGAATTTCTGTGTTGAATACCCAATTCGGGTGTCCGAGACCGAGGTGAATCAGACATGCAGCGACGAGGGAAGTGGTGGTGGTGATGTTACAAGGTACAAGTGGAACGAACCCTTGATTCGGCCAAGTCCGAAATGTACCCACACTGTGGATCTACAAAGGCCACAGGACAATAAAACAAGACTTGTTCGTTCAACAAGCCTGCAAGACGGCTGATGGCGCAAGTCATGAATATCTATTGTTCATATACAGTATACAACATGCACAGATTGGTAAAAGATTTTAGATTATTACGGTGATAATTTACGATGAGAAAACAAGACGAGGTAGTAGATGATGTTGGTTTGATTATAATGCATCATGCCTGATCAAGAGCAACGAGAACGAGATACAATGCGAGATGTGTGCCCATGTCAAAAGGAAAAAGAGTCCCAGTGTGCGCATTAGAAGTACAAGTGAACCATACCAAAACCTGCGAATCCCGAGAACCAAAGCGAGTAAGACAAAATTAAGCGATAGCAGATGCAAACTAAATCATCAAGGTGTGTGGACTTTTCGTTTGTAACGTTGCGAAGCTCGTCTGAGCACTTCCCTTAATTGCGCTTCCCAGACAGGTTTGGTGAGGACACTGCAGGAGGACATGGTTAGTTCAAAGTATCTGGCATAAAAAGAAGACTCACTGGTCCACTCCTGCCCTCAAGTATTCTTCTTGATCTGGAGATAACGGATAAAATTAGACATTATCGCACAACGAGAAACGGCAGTAGACTCACCTGGTATCAGCGCGTTCCCAGTGAGGCCGACAATAAAGTCTCTCCTCCCCTTCTGTCGCAATATCTGCACAGCCTGGATTCCAGATACACTGTAGTTCACGGTAAATCAGAATATGTTGCGCTGGAAACAGAGAGTCAACTTACCTGGGCATCTGGTTATCAAGGAAGACCACCGCGAATCTTGTTGTATCCAGGCTCTCCCTGTTGCCCGAACTCCTCGACGACTCTAATTCATCACTTGCACCAAAATATCCCTCTGATCCCACCTGGTCAAAGGATATCGTCTTCAACAACGATGGCGAAAACGTCGTTCCTAGTATCGTCTTCAGCGCAATCTCGCCGTTCTCTGCAACCGACACATGACATCCCATTCTCGTCAACAGTTTCTCCATCTGCTTCCGCGTCAACTTGTCGTCGTCAACGACAAGTACTGGTAAACCGGGTATGATTTCTTCCGCAGAGGACACAACGGATGAACTCGTGCGACTGTATGCCTTATCAATAAGGGTCATGGGTGATGTAGATGACGTTGAGACTCCCGAGCCAGACGAGACTGTGAGAGCCTCTGATTCAGATCGCATCACGTTATGGGGGAGTGCTATATGCTTTGGGCGCTCAGAAGGACGGGAAGGCGATGAATCCGTTGCTGTGACACTCGACTTTATGTCTGGATCCCACTGACGAGGGTTGGAATTCGGTATGCGGGGTTCAGCCGTATTATTTGATATTGATTCCTGTCTCTCGATCACCAACGAGGAATCAAGCTTGGGCGACGCCGAGCTCTTTTCTATTTCAGGCGTCGACAAGGGGCTGGCCTTAGTGGACGAAGAACTACCAGTCGTGGAACGAGGCACAAAACTGGACGACCGAGATTCTTGTCGAGTAATCGAAAGCTCGATGCTTCCATCTGAAGGAAAATCACTCAGTAGAGAAACCCAAGCCACAGCAGAAATGCATACTCTGATTCATCAACGTGCTGTGAGTCTCCTCTTGTGGCTTGCTCATCCCTGATATTTCCGACGCACTCAGAGCAGCTGCATCGACGATCATGGGTAATGACCCGTGAGTCATCGCAGGAGGCGACACCTTTGACCTCGCTGCACTACGGACCTTTGCCAGATCGGAAGTCATTGAACCCTCACTTTCATAGTCATGACCAGTGACACCCGAAGGTATCAGTGCTTGCCTGCCTACGCCGAGAGGTAATTCGACCTAGATGCAAAATCAGTATTGACTATGGAATAAAATGACCAGTCAACCGACCCAGAACAACGATCCCTTTCCGACTTCCGTGTTAACCCCCAGTCTTCCCCCGCTGAGCTTGACAATGTTCCTAACCAATGCTAATCCGAGGCCGGTACCCTTCCCCCCTTGCTGTCGCCCTTGCTCAGTTTGGTTGAAAGCAGCTGAATGATCGATTGGTTGGGAAAATGGCACGAGAATCAGGTCTACACTCACAGAACAGCTTGCCACGAGCGAGCTCAGAAGCTTCAATTCCACACCCAGTATCCGAGACCTCAATTCGAACAAGGACTGTAGGCGGCGGGTCCGTTTTATCCCTTGCACCGTGAATGATATTGTGTTGAGCAAGTCGGGAAGCAGACAATGCTGTCATTGCATCCTTTGGTCCATCAGGTACAGGTTTCCCGTCAGGTCCGACTAAAGGTAAGATGAGCCGGGTAGATATTGACACCGTACCTCCTTCGGAGGTGAATTTGCAGGCATTGCTGACATGACGAAATCAGCTTTAGCGTAAATTGAAGGGCATCATTATTACTGACCTGGCGAGATTGTTGACTATTTGCCTGAACCTTGCCTCGTCACCAATGACCACTCCGTCGACATCCGGATGCTCATGGAGATGTCTCGCTATTGCCTCCTCCTTTTCGTCCATCGCCTCGTATGCGGCACGTCGAGCAACCTATTTCACATTCACAATTAATCACCAATCGAACAAGCTTTCAAGGAACCAACCAAGTCAATCTTGGGATCCAGGTCAGTGATAAGCTTGAGCTTCTTTGCATCGGTGTTCATCCTTATAGTCAAGAAAAGGGACCGCATAGCTTGATGGAATACGTAGGGCTAGTGACCGGGGCATGAGTTGATGAAGAAGCTTCGCTCAGTGTGATGACATACCTTGTTGACAAGCTCGAATTGTCCAGAATCCATTTTGTTGCTGTCAAATAGAGCTCAGTGATTTGACGTCAAAATAGACGATATGACCTCACAAGTCTAGGACATCGTTAAGTACTGTAAAATCTCGGGGTTAACAAGGATAGCGAAGGCCTAATTGCCGAACAAACGTACCCTGCGCCATCATTTGCAAGCTACCCTTAAGAGCGTCGAATTCGTCATCGATCTCGTGGGATAGGGTTTCTGAGGCTGCCATGTTCTGGACGGCGAGAACTGTACAATCTTGATGAGTAGTAATCGATGGCACTTAAATGAATGACGTACGTGCAGTATTCAGAGGTACTCGAACCTCGTGGAAGACGTATCTGTTAGGCAATAGAAGTGAGGTACTGGCCAAAGTGCTACACCGTGATAGCCTTACGAGGTCAAACGGTACTTCGATTCTGCCGTCTTGCGCTCACTCATTTGAGCTCTTTGAGTAGCCTAACGAAGGAAGATGAGTCATTATCGACACAATTCAACGTTATAAGCATACCTTGAACTGCGTTTTGACTTGCATGCGAAGAGAAAACATCCTGCGTTCATTCTGAAGCAAATTAGCTATGGAATCCTAACACCCAACTAGACAGTGATCACACCTTCTCGATGATGTTGTGAACGTAGAGCAGGACGGCATGATAAACGGCAAAGTTAATCATCGCTAAACAAAGACGATTAGCGAGGCAAAAATCAGAGGCCATATTCACTCACATCGTACCCACGTGTCACGGTCAGGTATCATTAACGAACAAGATCTGGGTGAGAAAAGTCAGTTGAGTGTGAGAGAGGGAAAACCTGAAGAGAAAATCCATTACACAACAAAGAAGCTCGCGGCTCCCAGGAAAGCTGTCAACCTGTTCATCTTCAAGGCAAACATTCCGATTGTCGGCGGCGCAGTGGTATAATAAAAAATTCCAATGAAGTCTCTCTCCTTCGGGCAGGCGAGAAAAGTGTGACTATCGCTGTAGAGACCACATCCATACCTAATGAAAAGGCATTAATAACATGTATCAGTAGACGCGAAAAGACATACATAATAATAATAATTTGGAAAGCCCTGGGCAAAGGATCAGTACGTACACTAGGCGCATGACAGGACAAACGTACCATATCCAAACCATGACCCCGAGAAACGATTGGTAGAGAAATGCACCTTTGCGAGGAAAATCAAACATAACCATAAAACTATTTCAATGAATCAGGTACGGCGCAGAGATGAGATGTATAACACTCACAAGATAGGTGCGGTCAGTGCAGGACCCATCTACACGCCAAAATTAGCCCAGCACGGCACGGGTTGAAGGATGCACATACTCCGTAATAGAGGACTTGGTCTAACACTGTCAATGGCCGAGGTACAAACCAAAGTCCGAGTCCCCAGTTTATGACGAACCATAGCGAAGCAATTAATGCAAGTTTTTTCTTGGATTGCCAATCCTCCTGAAGAACGCGGTGCCATCGTGAGAGTGTAAACTCTAAACAGTGAGACTGACACGTACACTTCTAAATTGGTTTTCAGCCGAACCTTCGAATGGCCGGGGAAAGAAGAATTCCACCACCGCAGGCCATAATCGATACCGGATTTGAACGAGAGGTGTCGCGAGACTCCAAAACCCGTGTCTGACGACCGAACTATCCTTGTCGTGCACCGGCAAAAGAATCCCTGGAGGCGTTCCGCCGGATTTGATATCCACGACTGGGTCCTGATCCGAACTAGCGCTGCTTTCAAACATTTTGCTACCACTCCGACCGCTCGCCCACGACTGATCTACTACAACCTTCTCTGTTCGCCCAGCTTCCGTCGTTTCTTTCCAGTCGTCTTCTACTTCTTCAGCAAGTGGCTCTTCAGGCGCGGTGTTGGATGATGACGGCGAGAGGTCATCTGCTCGGAGTCGCCTGATAAATCCATACCACAGAGACATGGTTCTCGACCTGAGTGGGCGTTTTGAGCGACGACTAGATGTAGAATGCGACGTGACGGGAGGGGGTAGTTTCTCGAGGTCATTTTGTCTTTTCTGCGATTGGGAATCCATCTTTGGTGAAGACGTATTGACTTGTACGTCGCATTTGGTTGTAGATGAACCACCAGACAGGGATCCCACCAACCAAGGGTGCATTGAAAGGCCCCTGGGGGTTTAAACCGTGCCACTGTCGACGATGAAGATGTGAAAGATGGTGAGAGGGACGAAAATGATGCCGTGGGTAAATTTAGACCGATCAAGCGACTTGTATCGGACTTTGTTCAGGTTTCTTTCCTGTGCGACTCGAACTTGTCCGCTGAATTCTTCCTGTAAATAAGCCACGACACTTGTAGTCAAAAAATATGCATCTCTCGCCCTGCGCGAGCAGGTAAAGAAGCCCAAATTCTTGGCGGAGAAACACCCCACATCTACGAAAAAGGCGGATACAGAGTCCAGACTCTCTTTCCAAGGCCCAGGAGTAACACCGGAAGCACTTTTTTTTTTCCCGGCATTGACGTCATACCTTGCCTGTAATTCATTTGCATGCAACCGCCGGAACGCGGCAATCTGGCAAAGCTGTTGGACAGCGAGCACGGAATACAGGACCATGGCGAGACGGGACGTTCTGCGAACGTGATGCAGTGTCTAAGCGGACAAGGGCAACGGTCAGGCTTCGGGGACTTTTTTGTATTCCATACGGTGACCAAGTGCACCCTCCCGAGGGTATTCCGAGAGTACTAGAGAGAGCTCTGTGTACACGTTTGCTGCTAGCCGTGTCATGACATCTGACAGGCGTGCACTCTTCTCGCCGGCTAAATGATCATCGTTGATGTCGTGTAACTTGTCATATGCCCGCTAAAAAAGCGAGGGGACGGGTAGCGATGCTGCATAAAGTTAATGCAGACACCGTGAATCGCAGTGAGGAATTCGAATTGCTACCAAGTCGAAACTACTGACACGATTATGGTACTCATGTGAGGGGGATCTTCGACTAGTGATATCCTGGATTGAATCATCATGTCTATGATTAGAATTGAGCATCAACCTTTACCCAGGAGCTCGGCCAAAGGTCTACGTATCCATGCGAAACGGTTTACTAAGTAAAGCTAAACTGAATATCAAGCAGATCACCTGTACATGTTGAAATCAGAAGTCAAAAGAACCCTGGCCAAAGCACGCCATCTCCGACTTGAGCTCGCATGCCCAGCGCAACTAGAGAATTGTGAGCCTTGAGAGGGGAACAGTTCGAGACCCAGAAGCTCAGCGCTCAGATCCGATTCAGTGGGATTAGGGGCCCAACCCCACTCCAGATCGTAATTTGGGGACGAGTCTGAGAATTCCCAAGCCCAGATAATCCTTTCCCACTCAACTCGTCCTGAACTCTCATCTGCACATTCCTACTCCAAGCTACCAAGCTAGGTGAGGCACTTGGAAATTAACGCATCGAAAACTGATACTGATCTGAATCAAATCAATTGATTCCACAGCCGGGCTCGGAAATCCCGATGGCATCTTCATGACGCGTCCTCCTCATCGTGAACTTATATGCACCTCGCCACGGGCGATGCTACCTCACAACAGTCATGTCTAGCCTCTCACAAGCCAAATCATTCAACGCTCGTATCGGCTCTCAATTCAACTACACTCCTATCGCCGTCTTCGTCGGCGGTACCAGTGGAATCGGTCAACATACGGCCGAAGCGCTTGCTCAATATACAAATGGAAACGTCCATATCATCATCATTGCTCGCAATGGAGATTCCGCGAAGAGGATTTTGGACTCTATGGTTCGACCTCTCGATCCCAGCAAACAGAACGTCGTCCGGGAATTCATCCAATGCGACGTTGCACTGATGAAGAACGTCTCAGCTGCTGTACGTGAGCTTGAGCGTCTTCTAGTCCAAAAACTTGTGGGCAACAACCCGCCTCGTATCAACTTTCTCTTTATGTCGGCCGGGTACGGCAGTCTTCGAAACAGAAGGAACGATACCGAGGAAGGGATTGACCATCAGCTTGCACTGAGGTACTACCACCGGTTTAAATTCATAATGGAGACTCTGCCTCTGCTACGTGCTGCTAGGGATGCAGGGGAGGACGCGAAGGTGCTGTCGGTACTAGGAGCTGGAGTCAGGTGGCCTTGCATTCCGAAAGAGGATTTCGGATACAAGGAAAACAAGAACGGGCCAGGGTTTCGTGCAGCTTCTGTCAGTGCGGTCTATAATGACCTAGCCATCGAGGTGAGTTCTTAATTCCGATATTTACGATCTCTAAAACTGACTTGAACACTGTGTTTTCAAGGGTTTCGCGAAGAGAGAACCTGGGATCGCGTTTACACACATGAACCCGTGGTTTGTGCGAACACCACAGTTCAATGAAGCCATGTTTTTCTCTCATTGGTTTTTGAAGTGGCTCAATCCTCTCCTGTCCTTCATTTGGTTGTTCTTCTCAATGGCGGTAGAGGATAGCGCCGAGTATTTTCTCCGTGCGCTCTTTGTTGGAGAGGCTGGCGCTCATTGGAGGAATAATTATGGCAAGGAGATTGGGTTGCACGAACACGGAGTGGATAAGGACAGGTTTTGGAAGCATTCACTGGAGGAAACGAGATCGGTCTAGGTTCGGTTTCAATTTTGGGCTCACGCAAATTCGTAGTTTCATAGGCTATCGTATCATAGAGGAGTATAGAGATGAATGAACGACAAGATAATTCTGAAGTATTGCGGATGCGAAATCGAGCCGCAAAAAGGATGAACGGGGAGTTATAAGCGCAAAACGGGTTAGATGATGACCTCAGCAGTAATTGTGAATAGGCCAACAGTGATCAATGCAAAGAGACACCACACCCACTTGTTTCGTTGCGTGCCGGTGAAAACGGCGAGTTCTCCCTTGCGGAAGCCAGGCATGAGTGTAGACACGAAGTTGGGATCTGGGGCATGGAGAAGTATGAAGAGTATACATGCACCGACCCTCGTTTTCTTCACCTATCGCATCAGAGTCCACTGCTGTATCACCAGCGCTGACCACTTTTTGCCGTTATATGTGAATTTTTTTCGGACTAGCTCATCTCGTCTCGCCGGAAACTCTAGGTTTATTAGAACATGTAGCTACGGAAATGAGAAAATACCATACAGAGAAGTTGAAAATGGGCAAAAACCCTAAAGTTGTAACATCTGACCATTCAGGAACAACTATGCCTCAGGCTCTTAATCTCCGGATTCCAGAGTCTGAAGAATGACTTCACCAACACTTTCGAATCGTGGCTCGATAGCACAGCCGAAGTGTTCTGGTCGACTGAAGAAAAAAGTTGACATAAATCAATGGATAAAGATGGATTAGACGTACACAATTAGGCCATTATCCACAAACTTGTCCGGATCGGGAACACCCTCGCCGTTGTTGCAGGGAGAAAAATTGAATGCCCATAGAATGCACGCAGTCTGAATGAATAGGGAGGCATTTGCGACATGACGACCGACACATATACTATGCATGCAGCATTTAGAAATCAGTTTGTGATAGGACAGGAACTTGAACAGAATAGACACACCGGCGACCGTAGCCGAAGGTTACATGGGACTCGTCGTGAGTATCACGTAGCGCAGGCTTAAGTTGGCCACTAGAATCAAGATGCCTTTCTGGGTTGAAATCGTCTGCATCAGGCCCCCAAACATCAGGATCATGATTCATGGCCCTAAATGAGACGTGAGCGCGAAAATTGCCTTGGGCAATAGTTTATAATGTACCACGCATTAGCAATCACAATCGTATCTTTCGGTAAATAGTAGGTTTTTGATCCACAGTCGTAAACGTCGTCCTGGTTCAATTTGTGAGGAATGCCTTGAATATGGTCAGCAGCGTTAAATCTAGAGGCGCATAGGCTCACCGAGTGGACCTACACCTCTCCACCGCAAGACCTCTCTGACAATTGCACGGGTAAATGGCAGATTGTCCTCATCTTGGAAAGACGGCAAACGATCTCGACCTATGACTCGATCTAGTTCCGCCTGTGCCTTCTTCTGTACCTCTGGGTACAGGACCATACTCATGACAACCCAGGCCATTTGTCCAGCCGTCTGTTATATAATTGGCGGGTACACAAAAGAAATAAAATAGAATAGAATCCTTACTGTTTCTGCTCCTGCTGCACTGTAAGGGCATTTAGCATCAACAGGTTTGAGGTAGCGCAGGAACGTCACGCACTAAAGCGTAGCAGCACACCAAGCGGCCTCTCTATCACTCATACCAAACTTGCTTTCCTTCTCGATGATGTTAGCCATTATACTAGTCCCGGCTTGATCTCCTTTGTGCTAAATTATCTCACATCAGGATCAAATACGAGGAGGTAGTTATTTATGCACGGAGGCTCACCATACGCATCTCAACGTCCGAGAACAACTTCTCAAACAGTGCAGAGTCCCTATTGAACCAATCTTCAGCATACCGTCTCCAGGCGCACATCCATCGAGGAAGATGTTCCATCCAGGTGAAATATTCCACCCAGTATGCCCCAGGCACAGCAGCAGATGTGGCTCGCTCCACAAAGTGATTAACGCGTTCGATGTCGGGGTTTGTGGATTGAAGCATTGGGGGAAGGCCATATATTATTGAACGTGCGATAGAACTACCTGCCCGTCGTAGATGGTTGTCCCAACCTTCTGGTTTCTCCAATAACTGGGATGCGAGAAGGTAAGACTCGGTCTGCTGATTGTTGCGGTATTTCTTTGATATCGTCGAGTTCAAAGCTCTGAAGACATCAGTAAAATGTAAAGTTGGCATATGATGAAACTTACTCGTGAGACGCCCTACGCATGCGCTTCCATACTTCATTGTAGGATATGAAAGCAAAAACCAAACCCCCGCAAAAAAGATTGGGTACGATGTTCCGTGGACGATCCGAGTACATCACTTACAGCGGCTTGAGATGACTCGGATAGGAGTGAAATGCAAACTTACCTGAACGACGGTCCAGAAGGTCAGCAGCTGCTTTATGAGTGCCAAGTACTACAACAAGTTGCCCGGCAAGATTGATATGAAAAATTGGGCCTAGAGATCACTCTGTCAAAGAAGTCATTGCCATATAAGCTACATGCATACCAAGCTGCCTCGACCACTTTGTGAGAGTCACCCAGGGATCTGACTTGGGTGCAACCATGAGATGGCCGATGATGGGGAACGCTCGACCGGGACTGGGAGGCAATCTACCTTCTAATGACTTGACGTAGAGGAATGCAAAGAAAGCCAAAAATGCAAGTAAGGTGTGCGCCATTGGACCACCAATGAGAGCGTGGGGATACATTTGACGGTAATCCTTAGCAGTAGTCAAGACGTCCATGTGAGGGTAAAATCTGAAGAGAACGACGAGTGGTATAAATAAGAGAACAGAAGGAGCAGCATATTTGAGCACCGAATTACAAGTTCCCGAGATATGTTTTGCTTTTAATCGATTCGGTCCGAGCTACGCTGCCGTGCCTATCAAGCACCTATGTATGAATTCACTTGACGGCCTCGTGGTTCGATATGATCCCCAGTCAGCGAAATCGGACCTCTTCGAAACTTCTGCAAGTGGTAACGGATTGTCATGCTCCAGAGAGGTTATTGACTTGCCGCAGTGGGCCACCAGGGTCCGATGGCGATTACGAGTTCGTTTCTGGCGTTATGGTTTGCGGAAGCTTGGAATTTCTGGGGCTGATCGTAATGAGAGCAAAGCTGAACGTGCCGAAGCGAGCCAAAGAAAACGATCTATCGACCCCATCTATCAGAACACAGCTTTCCCACCCAGTTATACCTTCCGCATAAAGAAAAAAATTGGCAGATCCTCGTAAACTCGGAACTAACAAAGTCGCTGTCAGGTTCTGGGGTGTGTGACTTGCCACTCCAGAGTAACATAACCTGAGCACGTCCTATCAGCGCGTATGGTTAATTTGCGAAAGGAGTGCAATCGAGAGAAACCTTTACCAAGTTGCTGTCATCAAAAATTTTGAATATTGCAGCAAAACTTGCGCAAGACAGTGTGGTCTTTACACGACGAGGAGTTGACAAAACGCCGCTTTTTGGGGGAAAATCCGTTACGTACATTTCGACAGGAATGCGTGCCTGGTGCCAGTGATTCACCTCGGATTGGGGGTGCAATATGGTGGCGCGAAAACACGTCTGGATACAACAAGTTTTCGTGCCCCGTTGCCGCATTACCGCTATTACCGTTATCGAGCGATCCTGACTTTTTTCTTCGGGTTAATATTATGGCTTTAGAGCCCTTTGGCGCAAGTCGGCTGCGCTCTCGACACCGGATGCAACCACCAAGGCAGTAGGACGGCACCTACGCCTTTCAGCCTCATGGCATCAGCATCCGATCTTCGAAATGTGCTTCTACCAGACCTTTCAATCATCTGTATCCCTCTCTCGCCATGTCTATAGTCCTCAGCCATTCCCTGAAGGTGGTGTCAAACGCCTCTGCATTTCTTCTAGATCTTTGCAGCCCAGGATCCATACCTATGAGGCCAACATGTGGCAGAGACCAGGGTAAGAAATTGCAGGTGCTGTTCTACTGCCTTTACGCGTGCTACTGCCCTGGTGGTTGCGTCCGATATTACTGGATGACTTTTTTGATCGATTCTGACGACTTTCTGAGAGAAATATCAAATTATTTCAATTAACTTCCCGTAAGGCCATCAGAGGATTCAACGAACGGCTAGGCTGGAGTTCCGAAGAACATCGTGAGCTCCGGATGCATTGGAGACAAGGCATGAGGTAGTGCGACCTTACGTTTATACTTTGTTGTGCAGTATACTTCCAGAGTTGGTGACCAGGAATGTCATGCCTTCTTCATGACATAGAGGAGGTGCGTGTTTGCCTCGGGTAAGGGGAGAAATTTGAAATGAGGTGAAAGCGCACGAGAACGCGGGGTCCAAAGGCCTCCTGATAAAAATAGATTTGGAACGGTGGGTCCATGCGGGAAAACCTCGGATAATCCTTCTAAGACTACTCGTTTCGGTGTCTTCTAAGCCGTCGTCTATCCGCTTCGATAAGATATTCTCCCCGGACCATCTTCTTCCTCAAATGCGTGCTCGCCCGCGAGGTTCAGCATCTCTAGCGGCAAGTAAACAAGTCACGAAGGCTCCCAGGTATCAACGGACCAGGTGTGAAACGTCCATAGGGCGGTCATCTGCAGAAGACAGCGTAAAAGATAAAGGATGAGCCTGTCAACCATTTTGGTAGACTTGTACCCGTTCAGTTTGGGCAGGTTGAAAAAGCGGGAGGATGACGGTTTTAAACTCCGATTCTCCGTACTGCGAGCGCGGCTGGAACCGAGGTACAAGATTTTAGGGCCTGTTTGGGGGCACCGGGAAGGAATCCGGACCACGCCAAAATTGAGCCGTACGGCTGGTCCAGTGCGTGTAAACGTCGGTGCTGAATAATCCACCGTGTCCGGGTGAAGAAGTTCTGTTTGGCGGCACCGTTCTCTTCCCAGTTCATGCCCCCTCGTGAATGTGAGTCGTTATCCCTCACATTCATTTTCCTCGTTTACCACATTCACGTACCATGTTTATTACTACCTCAATTCCAGACATCTTGACATATCTGGGGCTGCAAAAAGTCTGTCAATGATGAAGTTTGCGTTGTGCCTTGGTTTTGTGTGCGGAAAAAGCTGCAGATGGGACGGAGCGTGATAAGCGTGGTGAGTCTGTGACTATCTAGTGACAACCCATGTAACATCACGGAAGGTCTACCCAGACCTAGGTCCGGGTTCCTTACCGGTGCCACCAAACAGGCCCTTCCTCTTTCCTCGGCAAACACATTGGCATCGGCTATTTAGTTCATCAACGCACCACCCAAGGCCTTGTCATATCCTTCCCTTACAGAGACTGCTCAAGCGCTCAAGTGGATTTGAAAAATGACTCGGACCCCTTCCGAATATCACCATTTTTCCGCGATGAAAGCAGGAGAGATCGGATCCAAAGTCGAATCACGCTATACAATACCAACTTCAGTTAGCAGTTCTGTTGTTGCCGAGGCACGAGGTAGAGGCAGAACATTGCCTTAGAAATTAGGACAAACACGTGGTTCGATACGCGCTTCTCTTTCCGCCACCACCATCAACGACCTGGGCTTTCGATGAGATAGCCCGGCCTCGGTGGTCCCTCCATTCCCTTCTATCTATCTAGCTCTTCTGAAAGTTTCTCGTACCCTGTCCCTTTCCCAGTTTCAATCTCACCTCCAACCCGCTTCCTGCACGATAGGGCCCACTTGCCCTATCGCGGCTGACCGCGTCTACGTCGAGAGTTGTCGTCGGGGCCCAAGGCTCTTCGCCTCTGCCCATATTCACTCGCGCACTTTATCGACGTGGAACAGGCAATTGGCCGAGTTACCTAAGAGGCATTGTTGCACTCGAAGGACGGTCCATTCACTACTTCTCTCTTCATATGGACAGTACCTACTGACATCTCCCCTCCCCCTTCAGACATGGAGCACCACAGTGAGGTCCGAAGACATTTCCTAACGTTCTCTGCCTTGGTTACCTGGTCAGTTGGCTTGGGATTATGTCGGCAGCTCGCTTGCTTGCTTTGTGGTCTCTTAACCATATCTAGCTTTCCGTATCTTTTGGCAGAAAACGGAGGCTGGAAATAAGGATTACATATGGTGTGTGGTGTTTCAGTGTCCTAACATATAAATCTGCTCACTAGTTATGACTTACCCTTCATCGCACATTGGATTTTAGGCGGTCCAGCACTCGACAACGTGTCTGCAGAGAAAGTCGAAATGGAGCGATCAATTTCCGCTTGTCGAACTAGTTCGGAAGATGTACGTGTACAGCAGTGATTTACATTATATGGAGTATGAAGCCGTGGCTTGTGCAATTCAGTTATCTCGTCGACTTCTGAAGCCTCTCCTGGACTTCATTTAATCGTTCAAGCCGTCATTTTTCATTATTGGAAGAGAATGGTGCCCAGTATTTTCGACGCCCCTTGCAGGAGGCCAGTGCTCATTGGAGGGGTGCACGAACACGGTGTGGATAAGTTCTGGAAGCATTCACTGGAAGAGACGAGATTGGCCTAGGTATGGATCCAGATTTTTGACTCGTATCATTGAGAATCATTCCACTTAGCTACATTCAAATTCGTGGTGTCATATATTATCGTACTATACATAAAATTCGTGCTGGAAGGCTATTACAGCAAGGGTATCGAGGTAAATGAACGACAAGGTAGTTCTGGGGTATCATGGGTGCGGACTCGAGAAGAACGGGGAGTTATGAGCGCAAAATGGCCCAGATGGTGACCCCGGCAGCGATTGCGAACAGGCTGACAGTGAGTAATGCGAAGAGACATCTCCACGCCCACTTGAGCTCTGCTTTTCGTAGTGTAGCGATGATCGCAGCACGTTCTGCTTCCGTCTTCTCCGGAAGCCATCCATTAGGTGTAGACTGGTCGGCATCGGGTGCATGGAGTGGTGTAAAGAGTATGCATGCACCGAGGATCCAGAATGGTGGGAATACTAGAAAAAGATGGAATGAGTTTCATTGATTGAAAAACAAGAAAAACACGTACAAAACCCAAATTTGAAAAGATACATTGCGAGCGTCGCCGGGTCCTGGTTCTTGGTTGTGTATTCGGGCGGCTCCTCGTATGATGGAAGAGGTTCGTCCGGTGAAGAAGAGCCTAGACCGAGCTCTAAATCGACTTCAGCTGAGATGCGTCTGTCGTGTCGCGATTCCGTAGAAGCGGAAAAGTCAAAGTTGTACCCGAGGCTGGTCGAGCTCGAGGGTGTTGAGCTGCGTTCCGTTTGAGTAATTGCAGCTTGAGGAAGAGGAAGAGAGGAAGTTGAAGATGCCTCCAGGGCGGACGAGTTCACGTTGGAGAACATTGCAGAAAATGGATAGTCAAAGCGTTCAAAGTGCGTCGAGCTGGGGTCATGGTGGTTGATGTCAAAGGGTTTATATACCCTCTGGCCGAGTCGAGCAATTCGCCTTCGAAGTTTCGCAAGGACATGTAAAATTGCCTTTTCTGGAACTTTATAGCCGAGCCAAACAAGTGTCCATACAGTTGGCTGCCTTGACAACGGACCAATTTTGCCGTCTTCCCTCATCTAGCAACCGCAATTGCCGTCTTCTGCAAAACCAATCGTCCAATTCGCGAATGGATGGAGCAATTGGCTCACAAGCGAGCATCATGCAAGAATTTAGAAGGCGCCTCGCCTCATAATATATCAATTGACTACCTGCGTGCTGAAATCCGTAATTGCGCGCTCCACAACCTAAACGTGATTCTTTTAGACTGCAAGACCGAAAACGACTACAGAACCTCCAACTACAGGCTCCTGGACCAATTTGATCAGCAAGGTACGACTTGATATTTGATACTTGGTGAGATTGATTGATTTCGACAGAAAATAAATATCCCTTTTCATATGAGGACTTTAAGCAGCAAAGGGCCAGGTACGCTGGAAGCTAGAGTGATGTACGTGGCGTGCTCTTTGACATTTGTCAATGGAGATGATTTGTCCTGGTTATAAGCTTTACAAAGTTCCCGTTCGTATGGTAAGCCTCGTGGATATGTACCTTGGATCCTTGCCGTTTCGAGGGATCAGTCGATGGGTACCACTCGATCCTTACGACATGCGAAGCATGTCAGCTTCTGCTAATCAGATTCGAGTGGTACCCATTGACCTCTGCCTCTGCCGTTTCACGATCCCGTTCGACAGTTGATCACCAGATCGTGGCAGCCTGAGAAGTCGAGCCTTGATATTAGCTTTGGGGTTCCCGAACTTTTCAAAGAACCCTTGGCTTCGCTCTAAGACCACCTGGTCTCAACAACCAAGCGGAATCTATACACGGCCTCTGTCGTGACTCTTGCCCTCAGTCAGAATGCAAGTGTGACGGCATGCCGTTGACGCTGCGGGTCTGCAAGCGCCCGGATCTCTCTCACATGCCCGTTTCTCTCAGTAACTCGCTGAATCCCACGAACCCCTGGAGTATCCGCTATCTCATCATGGTCGGCTTTGTGGAGCACACTGTAGATCAATGATGAGACGAATATTCTTGACTCAGAAGATCGAGAAGATGTCTACGCAAACATGAGGATTCTGAGATTGAATTGGTGTTGACGGGTGGTACAGTTGGACAGACTGCCTAGCACTTGTTCTCCAACGTTGCCAGAACTTTTGGAAATAGGACATCTGAGAACGCACTAGACCCAGCGCTTTCGTCACTTCCCGTCGAACTCATAACTGCTGATCAGCCATCTCTCTTTTGGGGCCTGAATCGACACGACCTCGGCGCTTACAGTTCAACGCACGACTATAAGCCGACACGATAGCAGCCGCATCTCATCTCTTCTCCCGTTCTGCTTTAATGAATCAAGCTAGTTCCGGCGGAAATGCGGTATTATTGATTTCATGTCTATCTTGGCCCAGGGAAAGGCGTCTGCACCTCGACACCTCTAGCCCATAGCTTCCTCATAACCTGTGACAAACCTCGAATTCTGGAATCGATGTTCTGAAGAACCCATGTCTCCTACAAGTCGAATTAAAAAGCGATAGTTCGACCACTGGCACCGGCGAGGTTTTTTATAACAGCATTCGACCGTTATCTCTCATTTCACCTCACTTCCCCTCTAGGTCGTTACTCCCAGAGATCTTGGTACATATTGTGAATAATGCACAAAGGATGTTCGATCGGTACTCTGCATAACCCACGCCTTCAGCAAGTCGGACCACAAGGCTGTAATTATACCTGTGATGAGCTCCAATGCAACCTGCTCGGGATCTACATTCACTGATTGTTTTTGTAGACATGCTACAGCCCCTTGGCTCCCTCTTGTTTCTCAAGTCTTCACAGACTACATTACGTCGACTGGCATGGACCTGGCTGTTCCTTTTGCAATTCTGCGCTGCAAATCAAATGTATAGCATTGAAGAAGATTCGGTTAACAAGCCGTACCGACCCATCCCTTCTGGTTCGATTAGCGTGGAATCTACCCGTGCGCTCCGCTGGACACTCGTTCCAATATGCGTTTATCTCTCTTGGCTGTGTGGAGTTTTTCATGCGGATATCTCAATGACTCTGGCGTTCGTCTTTATAATGAATTCAGGCTGTATCCGTCTTACGTTTGATCTAAATCAGTTGTCTTAAGGTATTCGAGGAGTTTTTCGAACGCGATTGGTATTGTTTCGTGAAATGTTGGTACTGCTCATATATCATGCGAAGGCTTGTTCTCTGCTCCTCCAAGTCCTTCTCCAATGGGAAGCTGACCGTGATACGCGACTACTTGGGCATCATCAAGTCGTGCCGTTCATTAGCGTACCTTGATCTAGACTGCGATACATATACAGGTTAATCTTTTTACTTGTCACTGTCCTTTGCGTGGCTCTACTCAAACTCACGGATTTCTGGGACGAAGTAGGAGACCGTATGCAAGGCCGAGTAACACTACCTACATTCTTTCAACCAGTCGCCAGTCGTTATCCAAGGTTCGGCCTCTTGGCTGCCTGGTCGGTTGACTTGGGATTGTTTTGGCAATTGGATGGGATTATGTTGACTTGCTTCATGGTCCTCGGGTTTTACCTGGCTTTCCGGAATTTATTTCAGCGAATAGAGCATGAAGATAAGGTTTCCCTTAGATTTTACATGGTGTGTGGCGTTAGTGATCTAGTACATAATTTTTTGCCCAGGTCCTACACTCATCACACATCAGATTCAGGCAATCTAATGATGCGCTTAGTTCTATGGAAATAGGGAAGAATTCAAAAGTTTGTATTCTATTGATGGCATACACGGTACTCCTGGTATGCACTTCTATTCAATGTCCATGCATGAACACGTACGGAGTGATAACTATTGCTTCGGCACATATTTCTCGTTGTCTAGCCCCTACACACCTACCTAGCCACTATATTCGTTGCTGTCCTAAAGGTGACTTGTTTCGTCGTTTCGTCCATGCATATTGGAGCAATTTCAAGTTTAGGCAATTTACGTGCCCAAAAGCCACTGGGCCTACCAGCTGCCGATATAGACGTTCCTGTAAGATTCTTCAATGCCAAATAGAGTCGACCTAGTCTGGAGCACAAAATACCATACTCTCCGGTGATGAATATCTGAATACAGCCCAAATGATGCTCTATCATCAATCCAGGTTCCAACAGCAATCGTAGGCTGTCAGTTCACCCGTCGTGAATTTACTCTTTCTCACTCAAGACCGGAGTCAGCTCGAAAGCTCGAAATGTCTATTCCAAGAACCGGGAACAAAAGGTTCACATCTGTTGGAAGCGCAATACACCGTTCGGGAATCGAACCCGAGCCGCTTGCTGGATCACAAATGGAAGGCAAGCATGATAACCACTTCACCAACGGTGTTACATTGCAAGGTTGCACTACATTATGATCATCGAGTCACGCGAGGTCCACTGGGACATCAGGTTTACGTTTACACTGAGCCAAATCCCCTCGAACAAATTCCAGTACCTCCCAGCATCCTAGGTCACTTCTGCGCGACAAATTGGAAAGGTCTCCGTACCAGATCGTATAACGGTCGATCGAATCGTATCTATTCAGCGCAAGAGACGTTTACAATACTCGACCGGATGACACCAAAAACTATCTGATCCGCGAAGGTGCTCGGTGTTCTCCAGCTGCAGATCATCATCAAGAAATTATGTGACGGTCGTCGGTATGTCGACAGTATGTTAACTTTTTTTCTGTCATATGGTGAAGATGAAATGCTCAAGCTCAAGCTACACAGACACAGACTAGGGGTCTGTCAGACTTTGAACGCGTACGTTTGCGGGCGGTGATTCAAGGCCGAGTCTGAGACAAAATGAACGGTTCAAAAAGTCACACTGCAAGTGGCAGTACGCGTTTCTCTTGCTTCCCTACTTCCTTCACCTTCCTACTACGATAGACTTCATGATGTCGCACCATCCTCTCTCCTCTCCACACATCTCATATGAAGATCCATATCAAGCTCAACCACGCCCAAGCATCTCGGACCCGTTCGCCAGTTCCCAGAATCTCGCCCATCATCAGAATGCCTACGACAGCGACGACGAGGTCGAGAAGCAACCTTTAACCCATCGTTATCCCGTTGATCCCAACACATTTGGCGATCCAGCGCAATACATGAGCCATCGAGAACGTAACGCTTTGGTTCATTCCACCGAGTCGGGCGTCGAGTCGGCGTGGATTCGTCGCCAAACAATCAAGAGGGGCGTTACGCGCAAGGTCAAGCTTACCCAGGGCAACTTTATCGCAGAGTACCCCGTACCAACGCCAATCCTAAACGCAGTGGAACCAAAGTATCTGAATGGTACAGGGGGAAAGACCGAGTTTAGGTAAGTACCCTCAGCGAGCTCGAGGTGTTTACTCAAGATTAACCTGCACGCCATTAGCCATATGCGATATACTGCAGCGACATGCGATCCGGACGAATTCTCCCAGGCTGCGGGATACTCGCTTCGTGCCTCTATGTACGGACGTCAGACCGAACTGCTCATCGCAGTCACTTCCTACAACGAAGACAAAACGCTATATGCTCGAACGCTTCATGGCGTCATGTTGAACATTCGAGATATATGCCGTACGAAACAGTCCAAGTATTGGCGGCGGCAGGCTGAAGAGGGTCAACCAGCGTGGCAGAAGATCACTGTGCGTGTTGGTATCGAAGGTCCTTCCTCGTGAACTAATGCCGCTCTTATTAGGTCGCACTGATTGTCGACGGTCTCGAAGCAATGGACAAATCGGTATTGGACATATTAGCAACTGTGGGAGTTTACCAGGATGGCGTCATGAAGAAGGAAGTCGATGGAAGAGAAACGGTGGCGCATGTCTTTGAGGCGAGTCCGTTTCTTACACTTCTTCTTTCCATCCTTCATTGATATTGCCACAGTACACGACACAACTTAGCGTAGACGCTAAACCTCAACTCGTCCTGCCTTCAAAAGACGATCCGAACGCCAATAATCTAGTTCCAGTTCAAATTATTTTCGTGCTCAAAGCCAAAAATCAGAAAAAGATCAACAGTCATCGGTGGTTGTTCAACGCTATCGGGAAGATGCTGAACGTACGTCGGTCTCCCTTCTCGTCAAAATGCCTGTCTTAATCCCTTTACAGCCAGAAGTATGCGTTCTTATCGATGCCGGTACGAAACCAGGTCATAAGAGTATCTTCTACCTCTGGGAAGCATTCTATAATAATCCCAATTTGGGAGGTTGCTGTGGTAAGTATCAAGTGTGTCAACTCTTCGGACAGACTATATAACGAGCTCTCGCAGGTGAAATTCATGCCATGATCAAAAGCGGTAAGAAACTCTTAAATCCATTGGTGGCAGCCCAGAACTTTGAGTACAAAATGTCAAATATCCTGGGTGAGTTACTATTTACCTCTTCGTGATCTATCGATGCTGATTCATCGTTTGCAGACAAGCCCTTGGAATCCTCTTTTGGCTACGTCTCTGTCCTTCCTGGTGCCTTCTCGGCATACCGCTTCCGCGCAATCCAAGGACGGCCTCTCGAACAGTACTTCCACGGAGATCACTCGCTTGCTGACCGTCTCGGCCAGAAGGGTATCTACGGCATGAATATCTTCACGAAAAACATGTTCCTTGCAGAGGATCGTATTCTATGCTTTGAGCTTGTGGCTAAGCAGGGTGATAGGCGTGTACACATCCTCCGCTTCTTTTTCTTTGTCTAACACATCTGTTCCCCAGATGGACACTCACTTACGTCAAACCATCTAAAGCCGAAACCGATGTTCCAGAGAGCGCTGCGGAATTGATTGGCCAGCGTCGTCGATGGTTGAACGGTAGTTTTGCCGCCTCGGTCTACGCCCTTGTCAACTTCTTCAAGCTGTATAGGAGTGGACATGGGCTATTCCGAATGTTCTTTTTCCATATTCAGGGATTCGTGCGTATTTTTCGTTCTTCCTTTTGAATTTACGCCGACTTGATGCGGACAGTACAACGTCTTTTCACTCATCTTTTCGTGGTTCGCTCTGGCCAACATGTGGTTGACATTCGCGATTGTCATTGATCTGTTGCCGAATATGGAACCTCGCCCGATATTGATATTCGGTACGGCGGAGATAACGCATTGGGTTAATTTTGGCTTCAAGGTATGCCCGTTTTTCTCTTGTCACTGTACGGCATTGATCCACTTTGTTCTTCCAGGCGCTGTACCTTTCCTTCCTTGCACTTCAGTTCATCCTTGCGTTGGGTAACCGGCCCAAGGGTGAAAGAACCGCGTATGCGATTACATTGTGGTACGTGTCACTTCCTTCTTGAGGTTTAGTACATATCTGACGACGCTGTAGGGTTTACGCCGTCCTATTCGCCTACCTGCTGGTTTGCGCTTTTTGGTTGACAATCGTAATGTTCACGGTGAGTGACTATAAGTTTTCGATGGCTATTATTCTCTAAGCTCTCGTACGACTTAGCACCTTCCAGCCGATATGCAGGCTGCGAAAGAAACTGCAGCTCAAAAAGGCAAGACTTTTTCGTATGTCAACTTTTTCTTTGCGAGTTCTATGGGTAGTTTGGTTGCGGCTTTGTTGAGTACCTTTGGTGAGCCTTCCATTCTCCTGATGTCTTCATTCGATGGTATGCTGATAGCGGTGTGGCGATTAGGGATCTACTTTATCTCCTCATTCCTTTATGCCGATCCATGGCACATGTTCTCGAGCCTCTTCCAGTACCTGCTTTTGGCGCCCAGTTTCACTAACGTGCTCAATGTCTACGCGTTTTGCAACCTTCACGATGTGCGTTTTCTGCCTACATCTCCGTCAAGAACACTCGTACTGACATTATTCGCCGATGTAGGTATCCTGGGGAACCAAGGGATCCGACAAAGCAGAAGCACTGCCTTCCCTCACTTCCTCCAAACCGGAAGGATCCGATGTACCCGTTGTCGAAGATACCACGAAACCTCAAGAAGACGTTGACGAAGCGTTTAAGCAGACTGTTACGAGAGCTATAACCAAGATTAATATCGAGGAGACAATCGAAAAGCCTACAATGGATGACCAGAATAAGACGTTCCGAACGAGGTGCGTCTCCCTTTATGGCTATACCCACCCGCTTCACACTCACTTGGTGATTTTGTAGATTGGTAGCGTTCTGGATCCTGACCAACGCAGCTCTAGCCGTGTCCATCCAAAACCTCAATGGTTTGACTGCGAATCAGCTTTGGGATTCGATGAAGCCCGATGAAAATGGGTATCTTCATTTCGATATCAAGAAGACGGAAACGCCAGAGGCGCAACTAGCGAGGAAGCAGATGTGGTACTTTAATGTAATCCTGTACTCGACATTGGCACTTGCGATGGTTAGGTTTACTGGGGTAAGTCGTTCTACGTGTTTGGATCCATATGAGATGTTGATTGGACTTTTCACGTGCACAGTGCCTGTGGTACTTCTTCAAGAGGAATTTGTTCAGGTGTTTTGCGAGGACGTAAGGTGACGTTTGGGTATTCCTTTTTTTGCGAAGGACATTTGTTTTTCTTTTGATTGAACTCGGGTTTGTTTGTAGTATGTGTATTTTGGTAGAAACTGTATCTCGTTCATTCGTCAGGGCAGGCTTCCTTCACCTCGGTCTCATCATAACATCGCATTTCGTCAGCCTCGGCTCTGAAGGTCGCTTAATCTTTCATCCCGACAGTCCCATCCCACGAGCATGGTACTGAGAACGTGCTATAGTTGCATACATATTTGAACGACAAACGTGACATTTGCCTGGCAGTAACATTCAAGCTTTCAGGGTAATTCCGACGTGAAAGAACTCGCTAAAACTTGCACACGCTACTTACCTTCATCCGCCGACACAAAGGGGATCTCAATCAGAAAGCCATGTATTCGCTCTTCGGATTGTTAAATATTCAACCCTTGCTCCCTGGCTATCCCATAACCCAGCTCCAACCCACCACTGCGCCAGATTAGTGAAAGAGTGCAAACGTTCATGTCTCCTCAAACAGCACACATAGACGGCCTAATTCAGGAGCACGGCCAGGCATGTCTCGAGTACATACTGATGTTGAGAAATTCACCAAGCCCGTGAGTGTATTCCAATCTTCTGTAGCATTCGTGCTTGCTCATCAGCCGAGTGCTAGAACGGAGCAAGCCAAGATTGAGTGGCACAAGCTCACTCAAGAAAACAAGTTGGCGTATGCGCTATTTTGGTTATCGCTTTGTGTGGTATTTTCAAAGGAGGAGGCGTTGCGGAAATGGGCTGCTGATAACTCGTCGTGAATGGGATTGTGATCGGATAGCAGCCTCTCTTCGTGTATACAAAAATGTAGAAAGATACCAATCATCCTCCGAGCTCACCCCTCCTTCAATGGTCAATGTTCTACTATCCGGTTGCCGAGGCTGCTGCGTGATGCTTTGAAAAACTGGGTGTCCGTAATCACCTGTATGGACGATGCACTGCACTACTATGACGCCTGAACCACCAGATTCGTATGACTGGCGTGTAGTGCGTTCCACTAGTGCCGCAGTCTCCGAGTCAGCCGCCTTCAATATGACGGTGACAAAATTAAGGGACCTTGCATAGCATGCTCCCATGATACCCAGGAAACATCAGATCGCGACCGGAGCTGCTCTTCCAACCTCCTGAATCGATGGATGGATGGATGGTGGATATAGCGACTTGTCTCGTTGCTTTCGTGAAGAAGATACACTCTTCGTCAACGCTTGTCAAATGGCAGCGAGGAGAGCCGTGAATTAGCCAGTGTTTTGAAGATGGTCTTGAGTAGACCAGAATCAAGGGCTTGCGCCACAAAAGGGGCATCGGTCAGGGCTCTGTTAAGGATCCTAACGGCGTGATCGATTATTCCGATTATTTTAGAGAATAGGGAAACCATCTTGGTGCGTCAAATGACGGCAACAGTCTTCGTCCTGGAAAGCAACACGAAGGGGATGATTAAGGCGTAAAAAATCATCTAGCTCATATTCAACGAGGAACGAGATGTCGTGAGCATTCCCAAGGCCCGCTGCATGTGTCGAATCCAAATGGTGACAAAGTCACGACCACCAGACTGGTACGCCGTTTTCAGTCGCCTGCGAAAATCCGGATAACTTTTTCTCCTTCAGATACGATGGATAGGACGTGAGACGCTCTAAATCGCGTTGGGCGTTCGACTTTGAGAAGCTTGAGCCAGACAAAATAAAAAATAGGGGATGGAATAAATTAGGTCGCCAGGATCCGGCTAATTTGGTTTTTGATTATAGGAAGGTGGTCGGCATCCATGGTATGAAACAGATGGTACTCTCAGAGTCAATGATCTTCACTTTCTTCAGTTCTGGACCCCTAACTAGAGCAATCGGAGGTGATAGGTACACTAGCGGTCGGAGCGCCAAACGTAATCGAAGGGTTTTAGGATGGAATCGAATGATAAAGATGGTTTGCCGAGCCTGCGAAGTGCTTCTGCGGCTTGTCGTGCAGAGGGGAAGTGTTTTCGTGACTCCTTCAATAAGGGAGCTATAGCTGATTCTTATTTATTGCAACTTCTGTGAGGAAAATATATGCTGCCCGGTTTCGATAAGAAAGATCAAGACTTACTTTGTTGTACTCTGTATATTGACGAGGAACCTGAGGGTCTGTCCAGGGGTCCCAGAGGTGAAATGCCCATAAATGCCGAATAGGAAAGCGAATAGGTAGCATAGGGCTGAGAATGTCACGTCTGTCACAGAGGGAAATTAACCCGATGGAGACGGACCCCGCAGCCCGTCCTTCATACAGCCCCAGCCGCAACGGCGGGCATTATCAATGTATACAAACGCAAGTGAAACATACAGCTAGATACGAGCAAGTTACATAGAAGCGTTCAACCTGTCAAAATCCATTCACAAGCCAATCCGTAAGCCTCTTCCCAACCGCATTCAACTCCTTGCTTCCAGCATCTATTTCAATCATAAGGTCGTCATGCACACCATCCTCTTGTAGCTCATACGTGAGCTCCGGCCTACCATCAGCCACTACCTTTTCCAAACGCTCATACACACCCTCACCATCGTCCTGGAGATTTTCCGCACCTCCTACAAACAGCCATACCCTGTCCACGAACCGGCCTATGCCCTCAAACCACCTCTCAGGCGCCTGATTAAACTTGAAGTACTGGAGGTGCGACTCGGACGTGTTTTCGAGATAAAGCTTGCCCCAGTAGATGAGGGTGTCTGAGGACAGCACATCCGTGTCGTTATTCCGCATATGAGAATCCGTACGATCGCCCATAGAGGTCCATGGTGAGATAAGGGCGGCGCCACGTATGGGACTGGTTGGGTCCAAAGGAGAAGACGGGACATTGGCATTGGGTACAGGATGTAAGGTGTGACTGAAGAGCTGGAGGATGAGATTGCCGCCGGCAGAGTCGCCTGCGAGGTGAAGGTTTGCAGGTTTGACTCGTTTGAGGACATGACTAAGCCCGTGTATAAACTCCGTTAGTTGGGCTGGAAAGGCATTCGGATAGAGTGCTATAGACTCAAGTGAGTGGATGTCGTTTGTCTATGGAAAAGTATTTCGCTTACGGTACTCGAAGAGCACGACACTAACATTGTGCCCCTTGCTTTGTAACTCACGTTGGACGTAGAACCAAAAGGTTAACATGAAAGGAAATACAGAGAGCATGAAGCCACCACCTGGCAAGAAATGATCTGAATGATGAGCTCTTGAATGCAAGCCGCGAACGAACACGTACCGTGACATATGAACAGAACCCTCTCAGCGTTTCTCTGCCCAATCCACAAGAGTTTTACTCCCTCAGGCGTAATCTCCATGTCTGGCTTAATCTTGTAACTCTCTGCCCAGGATTTGTATATTTTGTGGGTGGGACCAGCGAACCATTGTAACTGGGGGACACTGAAGTAGTCCCCCAGGTAGCGCGTCTTGCGTTCATTTATGAGTCGGTAGAGCTTTTTCCTCTTATAAGCCTTGACAAATGGTGATATGAGAGCCGTGTAAGCTAGAATTGCGGCTGTATGACTGGTCAGAAAAAAAATCTACGAATTGCAGATGAACGAGAGACCTACGAAGAGGTAAAGATTTAGGGATAAAGGTGATACGCTCCCAGACTGTCGCTGGCTTCATGTTGACAAGAGGTTTGGATTTCCAATGCGAGCGAAATATATAGTATGTACTGAGTATGTATTACGAAGCGATATGGCAGTTGGCACTGGTAGGGCTCCTAGCGGATCGGATGATCCGCCGTCATCTGAGCGATGAGAGGTCGGATTCGGATGGCGGATGGGCTCCTCGACGAGCACCATCCGACGATGAGCGGCGGATGGATCACGTGGTGCAGACGGTTGTCGTTGGGCTTCGTTAGGTCGACCAGAGTCGTGCCCGGGGCTTTCCGTGACTACCTTTTTGACCTTCATAGCAGTAGTGGGTGATATATCAGCCATTATCTGTCTATCTGACTAACCTTTGACTTGTACTTTAGCTGTTTTGGGTACAATATATGAACTTGTCTCGAATCTGTACACGACAAATAGGTATAATTCAGGCACTTGGGATCAACTTGGAATGCCGCACAACTAGATCAATGTCCCGCACCTGAGAGCCCTGTCTGTTCTCCCTCCCTCCAAGTGGCTCCAAACATCATATTCTCAACATGACATCACATCTTGAGGGTCTATGGGGTAGCTTGAGACTTGCCGAAGGGATTGGAGGTGAACAAGGAGACAATACTGACGGGGAAGCAAAATTTTCACCGTGGGAGGGAGGTTTCATTGTAAAGCGCTGGCTTAGCGCCCATCCGTCGGATTATCGGACCATCCGACGGATACCATCCGCCGATGCGGATTGGTCTCTCAATCACCACCATCCGAACGGATGAATCCGTATCCGATCCTAATCCGATCCGCTAGGAGCCCTAGTTGGGAAAACAGTCGGAGTTCCATGTTACCGGTCAATTGGCTACCGGCTACCACTCGCTCAAGCGCCCGACTCTGCAGCCTCTGCTTTTCAGTCCGACTCCATTTATCCTACTCTTCTCTTCAGAGATGTACATAGCGAGCAGGAGTCTGCATCGACTCTAATCGCTTGGTACGTCAATCAGTCGTCGGTTCGTCGACCTTGATACGAGGCTCCAAGTCAAAATCCCTTCACAAACCAATCAGCAAGCCCCTTCCCGACCTCATTCAACTCCTTGCTTCCAGCAGATATCTCGATCATAGGATCCTCATGTACACCATCCGCTTGCAGCTCATATGTGATCTCCGGCCTACCGCCGACCGCTACCTTCTCCAAACGCTCATGTATACCTTCACCGTCATCCTGGAGATTCTCCGCACCCCCTACAAACAGCCATACCCTATCCACGAACCGGTCTATACCCTCAAACGACCTCTCGGGCGCCTTATTGAACTTGAAATACTGGACATGTGACTCGGATGTGTTTTCGAGGTATTGTTTGCCCCACTGAACGATGACTTCCGGGGAGATCAAGTCTGTATCGTTGTTGCGCACATGGGATTCTGTACGATCGCCCATAGAGGTCCATGGTGAGATGATAGCAGCGCCACGTATGGGGTTTGTTGGGCCCAAAGGGGAAGGCGGAACGTCGGCATTGGACACAGGGTGCAAAGTGTGGCTGAAGAGCTGGAGAATGAGGTCACCGCCGGCAGCGTCGCCTGCGAGGTGAAGGTTTGCAGGTTTGACTCGTTTGAGGACATGACTGAGCGCGTGTATGAATTCCGTCAGTTGGGTCGGGAAGGCGTTTGGATAGAGCGCTATGAGTGAAATAAACGATTGCGATTTGTATGTGGAAAAGTGTTGCTTACAGTACTCGAAGAATACGACACTGATATTGTGTCCCCTCTTTTGTAATTCGCGTTGGATGTAGAACCAGAAGGTTAACATGAAAGGAAAGACAGGAAGCATAAAGCCGCCACCTTATTCCCCATTATCAGATGACCAGATGGAATCCAAATGTGAACCACTAACCATGACAAATGAACAGAACCTTTTCTGCATCCCGCTTTCCCAACCACATGAGTTTCACACCCTCGGGAGTTTCCTCAATAGTCGGTTCGATCTTGAAGCTTTTTGCCCAACCTTTGTAGACTTTATGCGACGGCCCGCTGGCCCACTGCAGCTGGGGAACGGAGATGTTGCCCAAGATGTACCGTATCGACCGTTCATTCAAGATTCGATAGAGCTTCTTCTTCTTGTACGCTTTGACAAATGGCGATATAAGAACCGTGTACGCGAGGATTATCGCTGTATACCCGATGAGGGATAAGTGAGATTCAAGAAATTATGAAAGGACATACGAAGGGGCAAAAGCTTGGGGAGAAGGGTGAGACGTTCCCAGACTGTTGGTGGCTTCATGTTTTGAGAAGATCTGGACTGAACTTGTCCTCATCATGAGAACACAGTATATAAGGCGTTCGATGGCACCACAGACGTCCTATGACTCTTATTCGTTTCCGCGTAAGGTTGATGGGGAAGAGGCTGACTCGGAAGCTCGGCCTAGAGTCACAGTGTCACGCACAGAAAGTGAATGTCTGCGATGTGGTTCCCGGGATCCTAGTAGTAGACGTGACAAAGGACTTGATATCAAGTAATAGTAGAACTCGGATACGGGAAGTGAATATTTGTCTTCACACAGTATGATTTTTGCACCTGAGAAGGTAGCTACCTACCGTTTATATCCAGGCTTCAGCGTGTGACAAGCGGAACTGGTGCGTAGGCCGGATTTTTTCACGCCGCCCCCAGGATTTTTGTTTAGGTGCAAACAATGCGATGTCATTCTTCCCACAACTTCTACCCCAGCTAGTGCCCTCGTTGAAGTTCCAGATTGGTTGATTCTAGTGTTAGACGACAAGAGCTGAGTGGCAGGGTGATAGCTCGAAAAGGAGAGCTCATTTTCTGGCCGATGTCTGAGGACACCACCGATCTGACGGGCGGCTATGAGCGCTAAGTGGAGTTTGCACCTCGTGAAAAGATCCGGCCTACGATTTCTGGAATAGCTGTAGCTCTTGTGTAACTCCGTGGAGGAATTCGGACGACTACAATTTTGCTGGGTCCGAGTACCAAACCGGCGCCATCGAACAGGGCCTAAAGATACAACATATATATTGACTCCGAGAAGATGAGGTAACGGGGTAACGGGGTAAGGTAAAAGTATTGAAGACTCGACTGGCACACCAGAATTCTTGCAACCGACTCGACCAAGCTCCCGAGAATCTCACTTGATGAGAAACCCGCTCACCACGTTAAAATGAGGTGCCGAAGGTAGCATTAGAGAAGGGCTATTTGGGTATCTGGGTATCTGTGTGCATTTGTCCATATGATACAGTATTTACACCAAAATCTCATGCATAAAAAGCGAGTCGAAAAGGAATATCATGAAGTACCGATTTAAAATCCCTTCACAAACCAATCCGTAAGCTTCGTCCCAACCTCATTCAACTTCTTACTTCCAGCAGATATCTCGATCAAGGGATCCTCATGTACACCATCTGCTTGCAGCTCATATGTGATCTCCGGCCTACCGCCGACCGCTACCTTCTCCAGGCGCTCATGAACACCTTCACCATCATCCTGGAGATTCTCCGCACCTCCTACAAACAGCCATACCCTATCCACGAACCGGTCTATACCTTCAAACCACCTCTCGGGCGCCTGGTTCAACTTGAAGTACTGGAGATGCGACTCGGATGCATTTTCGAGATAAAGTTTGCCCCAGTGAACGATAGTTGCCGAGGACAACAAGTCTGTTTCGTTGTTGCGCACATGAGAGTCCGTACGATCACCCATAGAGGTCCATGGGGAGATAAGGACGGCGCCACGTATGGGGTTGGTTGGGTCCAAAGGAGAAGGCGGGATGTCGGCATTGGGTACAGGGTGCAAAGTGTGACTGAAGAGCTGGAGGATGAGGTCACCGCCGGCAGAGTCGCCTGCGAGGTGAAGGTTTGCAGGTTTGACTCGTTTGAGGACATGACTCAATCCATGTATAAACTCTGTCAGTTGAGTTGGGAAGGGATTTGGGTAGACCGCTATATAGGTTCAGATGAGTGAATGTTGTTTCTCGAGTGAAGAGAGCCGCTCACAGTATTCCACAAGAACAACGCTGACATTGTGGTCCTTGCTTTGTAGTTCGCGTTGGACATAGAACCAAAAGGTGAGCATATAGTCGGATACAGGAATCATGAAGCCACCACCTGATTCTCGATTGTCAGACGATCAGGTGGAATTCAAAGGGGAGCCACGGACCATGACAAATGAACAAGACCTTTTCTGCGTCTTGCTTTCCCAACCACATGAGTTTCACTCCCTCGGGAGTTTCCTCAATAGTTGGTTCAACCTTGAAGCTCTTCGCCCAAGTCTTGAAGACCTTATGGGACGGCCCACTGATCCACTGCAGCTGGGGAACGGTGAGGTTGCCCGCAACATACCGCATTGCCCGTTCATTTATGAGCCGGTAAAACTTCTTCTTCTTGTACGCTTTGGCAAACGGCGACGCAAGAGCCGTGTATGTGAGGATTACCGCTATATAATTGGTTCGAGATGTGCGAGATTCGAGGAATAATGAAGGACGTACGAAGAGGTACAAACTTGGGGAGAAGTGTGAGACGGTCCCAGGTTGTTGCTGGCTTCATGTTTGGGGAAGTTGCGGGCCAAGCCTGTCCTCACGCAATATATATACACATCCTGTGTGTGGTATCACGGGAACTTGGGTTCCCCAACATCACAATCATAAGAAGGATGTCGGAGAGGGCCCAGAATCATGATCATAAGAAGGGACTTGGGAGAAATTTCCACCTTACCGGCGTTCGGCATGGTTCGTTTTATTTATTCAGTAAACAGCTCCGCATGGGGCTGTTTGATAATTCTGATTATCACTCTCCCATTTTCCCTTCATCATCGATGCCAGCTAAGAAGAATCGCGACAAAAAAGCGGCGGCAGCAGCAGAGGTCGAACCTGCTCTAGAAGCTTCGACATCTGAAAATCAATCAGCGGCAGAACCCAGACCACCAGTCCAAGTCCTGTACTGCGTAGGTCCGATTATTTCACCAATTATCCAACTAGGAAGCTAAGTGCGTCGAACGCCATAGTCTGCACCTTTCCCCCCGAATACTGCGAGTTTGGGTCGAGCTTGACTCGTTGTAAGGCATGGCTTCAAGAGAACCATCCGTCGTTGTATGAAAGCTATTATTCAGAAGGTGCGAAGCCTTTTCTCTACGTTTTGAATGAAGCTGATATTCTTCTTTTTCTTCTCTCGCTACAGAGGCTCTTCAGAATAAGCTTGGAACGCTCAGCGTAGAGGCGCAAACCAAGTTGGAGAAGGATACAGCGAAGAAGGAAGCAAAGGCCGAGGCAAAGGCTGATGCAGCTCTCAAAAAGAAAATGGCCTCACAAGTACGTCTCCCAGTGACAATTGATTTCCTCGTCCGATACTTATATATTTCTACATAGGTGACGATTAAACGGATAGAACGCAACAAGAGGAAACATGTCACGGCGATACATGGTCTCGAAGCGTTTGATATCGACCTCAAAAAGGCAGCGAAACAGTTTGCGTCCAAGTTTGCTACGGGTGCCTCTGTGACGAAGAATGCTCAGGGTCAAGATGAGATTGTGATCCAAGGAGACGTTAGTGACGAAGTGCTGGAGATGATTGAAGGCGAGGTGGGAATCCTCAAGGGTATCCCAGCTGATAATGTCGAGATCAAGGAAGATAAAAAGAAGAAGGGCGGAGATGATTGAAAAGGGACCTTTGTAGGTAAACTAAAGAACTTGTAGCATAACATGTAGCGGAGGACGAGTCAAGCATATATTTAATGGAGGTGTATACGAATTATACACTTGATTATCCAACACACCGTTGGTGAAGTGGTTATCATGCTTGCCTTCCATTGGTGATCCAGCAAGCGGCTCGGGTTCGATTCCCGAACGGTGTACTGAAGGTTGAGGTTTCATGGTTTGTTTTTGCTTCTGTTGACCCGCAGGAGGACCACCATTTCTTTTATACCCTGCCCAAACAAAAGATGGAACCAATGACCAAAAAGCGCTACCCATAGTTTCAGCCTACAGCGTGAACGTAACGGTTCCCTCAGATCCAGACTTTAACATGTGGGGCCAATTCTTCGCGAGCAAGGCGATTGGTTTTGCAGAAAACGGTAATTGCGCTTGCCAGATGAGGGAGGACGACAAGATTGGTCCGTTGTCAAGGCAGCCAATCGTGTGCATCCTTGTTTGTCCAGCCTCAAAAGTACCATAAAAGGCAATCTGTGAAAAATTTCCTGGCGAATTGCTCGACTCAGCCAAAGGGTACATAAACTCTTTGATATCGACCATCATGATCTCCTCAGAACGCCCCATCTCACCACGCTTTGAACACTTCGACGTCTCTTATTCATTCCCGCAATGTCTTACACCATGAACTCGTCATCGCCTGCCCTGGAGGCTTCTTCCTCTCTTACTCTTCCTCAAGCTGCAGTTACTCAACCAGAGCGCAGCTCAACTCCCTCGACCTCAAGCAGTCTCGGGTACAACTTTGACTTTTCCACTTCGACGGAATCACGACACGACAGGCGGATTTCAGCCGAAGTCGATTTGGAGCTCGGTCTTCCAGACGAACCTCTCCCATCATACGAGGAGCCACCTGAATACACGTCCAAGAATCAGGACCCTGCGACACTTGCAATGTATCTTTTCAAATTTGGGTTTTGTACGTGTTATCTTCGTGTTTTTCAATCAACGAAACTCATTCCATCTATTTGTAGTATTCCCACCATTCTGGATCCTCGGTGCATGGATACTTTTCACGCCTCTTCATGCACCAGATGCCGACCAGTCTACACCTAATGGATGGCTTCCCGAGAAGACAGAAGCGGAACGTGCTGCGATCATCTCTACATTACGAAAAGCAGAGCTCAAGTGGGCATGGAGATGTCTTTTTGCATTGCTCACTGTGAGCGCGTTTGCCATTGCCGCTGGGATCACAATTTGGGCCGTTTTGCGGTCATAAGCCATCAAAATCGCTTCCACGCCATCTATTGGCCCTTATTGGACGCATCTGCGTCTCCAACCGTTGTATACTGTGCACTGGGATATCCCAAGTCACTGTCGGCGGTATACCGAGTCACATCCCGCGTAATCTCATGAGAAATAATTCTCAATACTCCCGCGTCGAGCTTGCGAGTCTGTGACCCTGCAGCTCCGTCCTACGATTGACACCGTTATGAACGATGGTTGCCGTAGCTTCCTTGAAGCTCGGGCTCTTCCCCTCATTACCAAAACGACCACTTGCCGTTCTTTTCCAAACTCAAATCCATACTGTATTGTTAACACTGTAACACCTATTGTATGACCATTTGTAACCCTGCAATCACGACGATCCAATGCATTTTCAATGAACCATACACGTCGAGTCGATCACGCAAGCTCAGATTGGATTGCTAACAGTGAAAACAAAAGTTCAGAAACACTGATATTGCGAGTCTTTTATATGATGATTTAAATGAATATTCCCAGCAAGACCACGACGTCCGGGGTCAAATAACGGGGGGTGTAAAATGACCGTTTCGCGTACATGCGGAGAAAACGAACAAGAGAGACCTAAGGAATCATCAGAAACAGGGCGGGAAAACATTCACTTTAGCGGACTGCGCCAGAGTACGGCCAGGTCTCTGTACCATCCGCCCTTCCGAGTCGACGAGGGCAAAACATTCCATCTTCATATGGCATCGACATCACCAGACTGCCCCAATCCGATACGTAATGAACGGCAGGGATTGGGCAACGGTAAACCATACCTGTTGTAATGAATGAGTAAATCGTTTGGAACATTGAAACACTACCGTTCACGCACCAAGTAAAGCGTATAGGATAACTTGTCCTCAGCCTCCGTTCGCTGCCAGAAGATCCGGTATGCTAGACAGGTCCCGAAGGTCACGAAGCAAACCAACATCGACTTGCGTAGTTGCCAAAACAGACCCAATCCAACAGACCAAGCAACTAACAAACAGAATGTTAGGTACCGACTGGAAGGAATATAGGTAGCGTGCTTCGCCCTTGGGCACGGTCTCCAGCTACGTCGCGGAAATCCTGTAGGAATTTTAAGCCAAGTCATTGGAATTTAAGATTCAAACTCGGAAACTGACCTGTACGTGTACCGTTGTCCAGATTAAGGCTACGCTGATGAATGACGCAACTGGATAGTGCTCAAGCAATCCGTGATGACCTATGCGTAACAAAAGGCACTGTAAGTGTAAGTCGTCCTCTCGACGCGAAGCAAATGTGCCGTTACATGCTATACGAGCGGCACCAACATGCCATGAAACAATGTCGATTGCATTCAACAGGTTCTTCGAGCACCTGTCAATCAATCGTTTGTGAGCGAATAAAAGACACTGAAAATAATGGTCAAACTAACCAGTATGAGTCCAACCCAAATTCATTATAGAAGACGAACGCAACAGTGAGTGAAACGCCCGCAGAGAGAACTCCATAATCCCAAGATAGATAAAGGCAAACAGGGAAAAGCATCCAGCGTAGAATATAGGTGTGTCCAACACTGATTAGACCTGAAGGGATGGGGCGGTACGGTTTATTGACCGAATCTTCTTCGACGCTGTACATCTGGTTCGCTGCACAGAACTGCAGAAGGAACAACCAGATCCATGCCAGTAGACGTGTTGTGGTCTGAGGACTTGGGAGTTGGGGTGATGTTAGGAAGCCATACAACGTCTGGTCAAAGGGAGGAAGAGTCAGCGCACGGAGAAGCCGGGCTAACTTGAAGGAGATCCTACCACTGGTATAACTGTTGTCGTGTAATCCGACTTGCTGAATGCATGGATTGTTTGGAGGATAAATACGATAGCCTTCATGATACGCGAGGCAGCCACGAGCAGAGTCGTCTGAGTGTTGGAATAGGTCCCAGGTTGGTGAGACATGGTATACAACTAACGTGAACGTGAGTGGTGAGAGAATTTATATGAGTGAAAAAACTCATCAGAGAAATGCGGCGGTAGCAACTAAGAACATTATTGCAGATTGTTAGTTTAAAGCTATGTATAGACGTCCGCACTTCACCGGGATGTCTCCAGTGGTGGGTCTGATGAGCTTTGGATATCTGTGCAATATTGTCCGTCGGATGTGGATTTCTTGACGATCCGCCATCCACGGATTGCCATTTTTCAAATGGCAGATAGTCCAATGCATGACTTGCGTATTTTTGTAGAGGCATCCTCGAGGAGTTTGACGACGACCGGGGTGCTTGAAGGTCAATTGTCAGGTGGATTCAATGATTCCAGGCGTTTTTGGATTGAATTGATACACTTATTATCTTCCAGATACATCTCAAAGCTGAACAGCATTTTTAATACACCTATGGCACCAGGTCAGTGAGTTGACGATGGATTATTGAAGGTGAAGATGAGAATAATCTCGCACCTCAAAACCAGATTTGAAATCCCTTGCTTACCGGCCTTCAGATTGATATGGGTACTGCCTTCCTTGGTCATACCTGGCATTTTCACGGTGCGTTGGGCTGCTATCGGGGTATTCAAGGTTTGCAATGTTGGAGAGCAAATCATCTTGAGAAAGCGCGCCGGATCTATCCATCCGACTTCCCTGGATCATCCGGAAACCCGACTCCGGATGGTCCATAATCCCACGTCACTTGAAGCCGCTGCAGGGATGACTTGGAAGTTAAATATTTTACCTACATGAAGTAACAAGATAAGGTTGGTCTCCTTGTCCGTTCGATACGGAATTTAATGACAGCTGGCCGCAAGTTGGAAGCCTGTGAATTTAATTCGGTTGCGCTCGAATGGTGAGAATGCTTTGCCATCGGTCGGAACATGAGGACTACGACGCCCACATATTGTACGGCAGCAGCTTCCTTGAGTATCATGTATTCATTCCTGGCGACTAAACTTGACCTACGAGTCCTAATTGAATGAAGGGAGCCATAAACCTCGTAGAATCTGAGCACCGGAGAAGCATCATCGGTTTGTCTCGGTCTCGAACTGACTGGAAGCTAACTATGGAACTGGGGAATCGTGAAGTCGTCCGTGATATGCATATAGCAAGGACCATCCTCGAAGGCTGCGAGCTTGACTATGGATGAGTTACTGTCACTGCGAGAATGACGCTTTTCCTAAAAAGATTCAGATCTCGCATTAGGATTACGGATGCTGGTACCTCTCTGATATCGAAATCGGCTCCTCAGGTCCAGGGATTGCAGTGAATGAAGCCCAAGGAGATGTTTTCTTTACAAGAACCACGACTTCAATATTGGACGATTCTTCTAAGTCGCCTTGACCTGGTAACCAACTGTGAAACGTGATCGAACAGGAATTGCGAAACATGCAGCTTTGAACCTGACCGTAAGGACAAAAATTTTACAGTGACAGAGGCCAAGATGCTTGGGCATGGCCGCGTAGAGATTGTGGGTCCATATCGATCAGTCTCCCTATATGTTGAATATCAAATCTTCGAAACGTACCAGCTTCAAGCTCATTAAGAGTGCTTGCCATTGGCGTACATGCACTCTAGCATACCCGAATAGCAGCAGACAGGAAATAAACCGGACCGAAATCAGCGCCCGAATTCTCGCCACGACGAGGTGAGTACTGTATATATGATGGAGACATGCTCGCTTGAAAGGCGTTTGCGAATCTCGACCAGGGCGATTGGCTTTGCAGAAAACGGTAATTGCGCTTACCAGATGAAGGAAGACGACAAGATTGGTCCGTTGTCAAGGCAGCCAATCATGTGGATCCTTGTTTGTCCAGCCTCAAAAGTACCATAAAAGGAAACTTGTCAAAAATTTGCTGGCGAATTGCTCGACTCAGCCAAAGGGTACATAAACTCTTTGATATCGACCATCATGATCTCCTCAGAACGCCCCATCTCACCACGCTTTGAACACTTCGACGTCTCTTATTCATTCCCGCAATGTCTTACACCATGAACTCGTCATCGCCTGCCCTGGAGGCTTCTTCCTCTCTTACTCTTCCTCAAGCTGCAGTTACTCAACCAGAGCGCAGCTCAACTCCCTCGACCTCAAGCAGTCTCGGGTACAACTTTGACTTTTCCACTTCGACGGAGTCACGACACGACAGGCAGATTTCAGCCGAAGTCGATTTGGAGCTCGGTCTTCCAGACGAACCTCTCCCATCATACGAGGAGCCACCTGAGTACACGTCCAAGAATCAGGACCCGGCGACACTTGCAATGTATCTTTTCAAATTTGGGTTTTGTACGTGTTATCTTCGTGTTTTTCGATCAACGAAACTCATTCCATCTATTTGTAGTATTCCCACCATTCTGGATCCTCGGTGCATGGATACTTTTCACGCCTCTTCATGCACCAGATGCCGACCAGTCTACACCTAATGGATGGCTTCCCGAGAAGACAGAAGCGGAACGTGCTGCGATCATCTCTACACTACGAAAAGCAGAGCTCAAGTGGGCATGGAGATGTCTTTTTGCATTGCTCATTGTGAGCGCGTTTGCCATTGCCGCCGGGATCACCATTTGGGCCGTTTTGCGGTCATGAGTCATTGGATTCACTTCTATCGACCTCGTTCAACACATCTGTGTCCCCAACTGCGCTCTTCGCGCCGGGACATCCGAAGGTCGCTGCCAGACTTCACAGCAGCATACCGAGTCGCATCCCGCGCAGCCTTGTGGGAAATTTATTCTCAGCACTGTCGGGCTTGCGAGTCTGTGATTCTGTAGCTCTGCCTCTGCATCTGCGTCCCCCTGCGCACTAGGATGTCCGAAGTTGCTGCTAGACTCCACCCCATAGAGAGTCCTCCTAGGATCCGATTCACATTGCGCGCATCCTGATGAGGAATGATTCTCAATACTCCTGCGTCGAACTCGTGAGTCAGAGACTTCGCAGCTCCGCCCACGATTGACACTGTTGTCAAATATGGTTACTATTACACACTTAGCACCCCCTCATTATCAAAACAACCATTTGCCGTTCTTTTCGCTATAACTAATCCCATTCTGTTTTGTTGGTACTGTAGCACTTACTGTACACCTATTTGTAACTTTACAATCACGAAGATATGTACAATGCATTCCTCCATCAAGCCCCCGTCATGGCTCCGGGTGCCTGGAATGATGCTGTACAGTCTCTTGTACAGCCTAAGAGTTAGTCGGCCACTGTCGGTGCACGAAGTTAGCACCTGATGCGTGCGCTGATTCGCATGGCTCCTCCACTGTTCCGACCACGACGATGTCAAACTCTGCACCGCGTCCGGACCTCACATCTCTCGAAGGTGCGCCGAGGAGGTCAATATTTCAACAAAAGAACACGCGTATGGATCGCGACTGCTCGAGACCGGCCAGACTTCATGTTAACGAGGTACATTTTCACCGCTGATCCACGCTAACACTACAGCTTATGTTGTACAGCAGGAAAGAAGGCCCGAAATCATCCAATATACTTCCTACTGTATTGTCCATGCTACCCAGAGCTGTTCACCCCGCCCCTATTACAACCCTATTCGATGTTTTCATCGCTACCCAAGGTTTTATGTGGGCGTTCCAGGTCTTTTGCGACGTTACGCACGAGTACCCCGCCTTGACCCGCCATGCTGACATTCTATTCGCCCGATGTCATACCAAGGCTACTCGCATCAAGTCTATATCGATGAAACTACGGGTAGTTGCGCCAGTCCTCGGATTTAGAATGTTGGCTGGGTTCGCATTGTGTACGTCGGTGGACTTCAGCAACACGCAACATGGAAACTGTGCTTCAAGGCGCGGTGTGCTTCCTCTTACCGCTCCTACCTATCCTTCTCTGATGCGCCTCGAGTCAAAGCAAGAAATTCGTGCCACAGAGGCTTCATGACGCTACTGTATTAGTACCCCTCTCAACATCTTCCCAACTGTCCAACACTGAATACATCCACGTCTTGGCGCTCTGTATCCAGGCATCCAGACACTGATGTGCCTAGAGTCTGTAACTGGAGCTCCACTTGAATACGAATACAGACTGGCAAGCGCGCATGTCTGGACGCCAGGGGCAGGCATACAATCTGGTGATTGTGCATACTCACGATGGGTAACGGTCCAAGATGAATTGCATAAATACTTGGAAAGATGCAGGTCGAAAAAGCATCCTCATCTTTCCTCAGTTTTCTGAACTCTCGAAGATGAAGCTTCTTCCTTTCTTCGCGGCGCTCCTCCCACTCGTCTCAGCGAAGTTGTACACGTCGTACACCGACATTCCTAGATCGGAATATGATTTCGTCATTGTCGGTGGTGAGCTCCACTGTATTCAAAACCCATCACGGACCGCGTTCTAATTCGCGGTGTATTTTTAGGTGGCACTGCCGGAAGCATTCTTGCCAACCGCCTCACTGAAGATGGCAGGAACAGGGTGCTTGTCGTGGAGGCAGGTCTGGAGTACGTATACCTGCTTCATGTAGCGGGTTACCAGTGACTGATGATCACTTTACAGCAACGCTGGTATCCAGGATATTATCGTTCCATACCTAGCTCCGAACGCTTTGCGCAGCGAAGTGGACTGGAACTTCACCAGTACACCTCAAGTGGGTTGCCTAAACCAGACCATTCCTCTGTCCAGAGGATTTGTTCTTGGAGGTAGCAGCAGCATCAGTAAGTCTTCATCCACGATTTCACTACCCTACGTTCACTGATAGGCGTCAAATTTAGACTTTATAACATGGCACCGTGGTTCCAATGACGTTTGGGACACTTTTGCTCGCCTTAGCGGGGATGACGGATGGGGTTGGCCTGAAATGAAGAAGTATAACGATCGGGCTGGGAAGTTGTACCCGCCAATTGATGGACACGACGGTACCGGTCAGGCTTTGCCTTCTGCGTATGGTAGGAACGGCCAAGCTCAGGTCCGCCTACCGAGTTACCTTGGTCAACTCGAGTCAATTGTTGAGAGCACAGCAAGAGCATTGGGCGGTCGTTGGCACTACAATGAGGATTTCAACTCGGGAGATACAACTGGAACTGGTATGGAATCGTTTGATGCTTTGAAACGTATGGATAACTGATTCTCCGTAGGCTACTTCTTGAGTTCCATCAGAGATGGTGCACGAGATAGCGCTGCTACTGCCTATCTTGTTCCTGTACTCGACCGGCCTAATCTCGATGTTGTAGTACACACCAGAGTTACTAGGCTCCACACCAACGGTTCAGACCGTGGTACACCTGTCTTCAACAAGGTTGAGGTGACCCACGATGCTAACAGTGAATTTGACTGTCCTTTCATTACCTGCTTCTGCTCATGATCATATATAGGCCCCCGAAGGAACATCACCGCAACCAAAGAGATCATCCTCGCCGCCGGTGTCTATGGAACTCCCCAAATCCTCATGCTCTCCGGAATTGGCCCACAGGCGGAGTTGCAGCGCTTGGGTATCCCTGTGAAGATCAACTCTCCCGACGTTGGCCAGCACCTTGTTGATCATCCATTGCTGTCCAGTTCGTATCTCGTCAATGGGACCACGAATGACCTCATCACTCGCGATCAGCAATTCGCCGCAGACCTTCTAGAGCAGTGGGAGACTAACAGGACTGGTTTACTGGTTGTTCCTCCTGGCGGGAATACGGCTGCGTTCTTGAAGAATCCCGCCGGCTTTGCTGGTGGTCTTGATCCCTCGGCTGGACCTCTGAGCGCAAATACCGAGATCATTTTTAGGGTGAGCACTCTCACAGCGAATATACCATGAAGTTCACTTAATTTTGAAAACCAGAGCGGTTACCAAGGATTTGGTGGTCCTCCTCTGCCTCCCACCGGAAACTTCATTTCCATCATCATGGCTCTCGTATCTCCTACTTCCCGTGAGTTACCAATCCGTCATTCCCCATTACACATCTAATGATATATCAAACTAGGTGGTTCTGTAACCCTCCAGTCCACCAGCCCTTTCGATGTTCCTGTCATTGATCTCGGAATGTTTACCACCGACTATGATATCCAATCGATGGTTCAAGTCATGAAGGATGCTGAGGACTTCATCTCTCAGCCTCAATGGAGCGGATATATGATTGGACCATTCGGCGATCGTGCCAATCTTACCACGGATGAGGATTACGCCACCTATGCCAGGAAGTTCTCTTGGACTGTCAATCATGGAATGGGTACTGCTCGCATGGGTGCCGGTGGTGTCGAGAACGGTGTTGTTGGTGCTGATCTGTTGGTGAAAGGTGCTAAGGGCTTGAGAATCATTGATGCCTCGGTTTTCGTGAGTATTGTCTCTACTGTTTGGGGTGCGACAGTGGCTGATGACTTGCGATATAGCCTCACATTCCCGAGAATCACATCATGGCTAATGTTTTCTTGTTGGCTGAAAGAGGAGCCGATCTTGTCAAGAACAGCAACCGACACTAATGTACTAAAACAAACTTTCATTGCTGGGAAAGATTAATCGTTGGCTTTACTTCCTTTAAAATTAGAAGCATTTATCACTGTAATTTTGGGTACATAGTAGTTGTAAAAATATACCTTTTGATTCATTTTTTGAGTGCATGCGTGGTGTGCTTCGCTAGACTCATTGGACCGGTTACCTCCGACTTCATTTTTCCTCAATTACCAATAACTTTCTCCTCCTCAAACGACCTCAGCATGTTCACCCCACAATGGAAAACCCGTTTCATGGATCAGGTTTCTGATAGGAATCTAAACATTGACAGTTCAGGCGGCTCAGAGGAATTCATAGCTGTTGGTTTTGTGAATCTGATGTGAGTGTTCTCAAGCTCGCTACCGACTGCCCCACTGACAGAGCTCTGACTAGACGCGACAGATCTTGACAATTTAGTACCCTGATTGACAAGACACAGTACTGCTGCTAGGGATCTCGATGGCAAGCTGAAAAATCCGAAGTAAGAATGCTATCCAAGAATGCTTTCATCAGTCCACTTTCTCTCGCGTCGTCAACTCGAGAGAGATAAGGAAAACAAAACAGCTAGTCTGTACTGTATTCCCTGTTATTGGCGGCATAGTTCTTTAGAACGCCACTCGCATCACCGTACTATGCGAAGGGTCGCACGAATGTCGCTATTCAACAGGGACAGGACCAGAAACGTTTCGCATTCAACGTCTGAGACATCACAGGCCGTTACCTGAGGTTCGACCCCGCGGACCCGGTTCGAGCCTTTGATCATCATAGTAACCCGCACTAACGCCCACTTTCCCAACCCCCCCAGTCGTCCGATCACATCAAATCTCTACATGCTCAACAGCACGGTTGAATTCGCTCCTCGGATTTAGGATGCGGGAGGTTCGGATTGTTTGCGTCGGTGGGCTCAGGATGCATGGAAGCACGTTTCTTCTTGTTGTGTTCTGCTTCTTATTTCTATCATGTACCTTGGTTCTCTGACGAGCTTCGAGTCAAAGCATGGGATTTCAGGAACTGAAGTATGAAGTCATTGAGGAATCTATTATTACCCCTCTCAAAACCTGCCGACTCCCCGACACTGAGTATAGCCTCGCTATACAATATGTCTTCCCGACATTCGTGCCTAGTGTATATGCGGCCCCACACAAACGCAGCGAAGTTGACAGGCGCACTTGTCGGGATGGCAAAGCCAGGCAATGTACACTCATGATGAGTATTATCCTGAATCGCATAAATACCTTGAGAGGTATACGGCGAAAAAGCATCCTCTTCCTTCCTCAGCCCTTTCGGACTCGAGAAGATGAAGCTCTTACCTTCCTTCGTTGCACTCTTGCCTTTCGTCGCTGCGGAGTTGTACACTTCGTACGCCGATATTCCAAACTCGGAGTACGACTTCGTCATCGTCGGTGGTGAGTTTGCAGGTCACTATTTTTACAGTTGCTGCGACGCTCACCGTGACGAATCTAGGTGGAACTGCAGGAAGCATCCTGGCCAATCGCCTCACAGAAGATCCCAACGTGAACGTGCTCGTGTTGGAGGCTGGCTTGGAGTACGTATACCTAGCTATTTATCAATAGCTTTGACTAATGGGATCATGCAGTAACGCTGGTATCCAGAGCATCATCGTCCCGTACCTGGCCCCGAACGCGCTTCACAGCGAAGTGGACTGGAACTTTACCAGCACACCTCAGGTCGGTTGTCTCAACCAAACCGTCCCTGTGTCCAGAGGATATGTTCTGGGAGGCAGCAGCAGCATCAGTGCGCCCTTTTTCAACTCGTTCACTATCCTGCACTCACTGGCGCTTCGAATTTAGACTTCGTGACATGGCACCGAGGATCTAACGATGTTTGGGACACCTTTGCTCGTCTCAGTGGGGATAACGGATGGGGCTGGCCCGCTATGAAGAAGTACAACGATCGGGCAGGTCGACTAGAGCCTCCGATCGATGGACACGACGGTACTGGTCAGGCGTTGCCTTCTGCATACGGTGCACACGGTGAGGCAGAAGTCCGTCTACCAAGCTACCTTGGTCCACTTGAATCCATTGTTGTAAACACCTCGAAGAGAATTGGCGGTCGTTGGCACTACAACGAGGATTTCAATGCAGGAGATACAACTGGTACCGGTATGTGGACAACTGATCTTCTATCACGTTAGTATTCTGATTCGCTGCAGGTTTCTTCTTGAGTTCTATTAGAGATGGTGCTCGTGATAGTGCTGCCACTGCCTATCTTGTTCCTGTACTCGACAGGCCCAATCTCGACGTCGTAGTACACACAAGGGTAACCAAGCTTTATACCAACGGCTCTGACAGCGATACGCCTTTCTTCACTACGGTCGAGGTTGGTCACGATGCGAACAGTAAGCTCAAAACTGTCCCTTCTTTCGTGTCCTTGTGTTTATACGAGCAACCTTTCTAGGTGCACGAAGGAACTTCACTGCATCAACAGAGATTATTCTCGCCGCCGGTGTATACGGAACTCCCCAGATTCTCATGCTCTCTGGAATCGGCCCTCAAGACGAACTGCAACGCTTGGGCATTCCTGTCCTGGTTAACTCGCCTCAAGTCGGACAAAACCTTGTCGATCACCCACTTTTGCCGAACATCTACCAAGTCAATGCGACCACCAATGATCTCATCACTCGTGACCAGCAATTCGCATCGGACCTCCTAGAACAATGGGAAACCAACAGGACTGGTCTGCTGGTTGTGCCTCCTGGTGGAAACACGGCGGCATTCTTGAAGAACCCTGACGGTTTCGCTGGCGGCCTTGATCCCTCATCTGGGCCACTGAGCGGAAACACCGAAGTCATTTTCAGGGTGAGCACCCCTGCTTCTAGTCAATGAACTCTACTCATCTGTGAAACACAGAGTGGATACCAAGGATTCAGCGAACCTCCTCTGCCAGATACCGGAAACTTCATTTCCGTCATCACTGCCGTCGTCTCTCCCACTTCCCGTAAGCTGTAAGCATACTCTCTTTTGATAGTACCTGACGATGTGATCTACCAGGCGGATCCATGACCCTTCAATCCAACAACCCCTTCGACGATCCCATCATTGACCTCGGACTGTTCACCACTGACTACGACATCCAATCTATGGTTCAGGTCATGAAGGACGCCGAGGAATTCATCTCTCAGCCTGAATGGGAAGGGTATTTGATTGGACCATACGGCGAACGTGCCAATCTCACCACTGACGACGATTACGCTACCTTTGCAAGGAAGTACTCCTGGACTGTCAACCATGGTGTCAGCACGGCTCGCATGACCTCTGGTGGTATCGAGGATGGTGTTGTTGGTGCTGATTTGTTGGTGAAGGGCACTCAGGGTCTGAGGATCATCGATGGCTCGGTTTTCGTGAGTTTTGATCAGACCTGTTATGCTCTACGGAATGCTAATATCTTGCCATTCAGCCTCACCTCCCGGAGAATCATATCATGGCAAATGTCTTCCTTTTGGCTGAAAGAGGAGCTGATATTGTCAAGGCTAGCCGCCGAAACTAAAATATTTTCTTAATACTTGGCTATAATTTCATAATGGGTCCTCTCTAGACGTAATTTATATATCCTCCTATAAATGCAACTTGATGTTGGTTAACTTGACCTCGGAATTTGGATGAAGATGGTGCCCGACTCGATCGTGCACTCTAGAATCGGGACGCTAGGTTGTCTTTACTGGGAATGCAGTAAGATCCCAAAAAAGGATTCCGTGCCGAAAAGACATATGTTACAATTACTGAGTACTACTACTAGTGCCAAATGCCGAATGACTGGAAGGTTCGTTGAATGATGGAGGAAACGCATGCATGTACCTAGAACCCAAGCGCCCTGATCACCGAACCCGCAAATGCTTCCCACAACGAGCCAGCATTCTTTTCTTTCGGATAACAGAAGTGATCATCAAGTGGACAACATGATAAACGTGCAGCCTACCTTGAGTCTCAATGACCTCAAATCGGGCCTCATGCACATGCTTGACAGCGCCGATGATCTCGAGCTCCGGACATCCCATGTATCGTGCGAAATCGGTAGTCCTGGGGTCGAAGCCTCGGGCAATTTGCCAGTTGCGGATGGCGTTGTAGACGTAGGTTGGCCATGAGCGTGGCCAAATGGAAGTGGATTTCTTTATGGCTGGAGCGAGCCCTGGGAGGCCGTGTTGCTTGCACTCTTCTTTTGATAACTTGGATTCGCCGACCTCATCGAAAGACCAGAAATGAGTTTGACCTTCTTTCCACAGCATAAGTTCCGATAAAGTTGTAGGGGGCGGGTAAAAAAAGAGGTAGAGGGGTGGGGCTTCCACCATAGTAGGCCTGCATTCGCTCTTGCCAAGAGAATTCATCAGGCCGCTGGGCTGATCTTGAGTGTATTGGAAAACTAGAGTGGGCGGATCCACTGTGACTGGGCAGAGAAGACAATGAATATCTATCAGACCTCTATCATTGAGTAAATGCCTTACAAAAGCTTTCCTCGTTAATCGTGCTTTCAAGAGCGTTGAAAACTCGCTGATGTTGTGATAACCACGCCCACCCAAGCATTGACCAATCAAGATGAGCCGAGAGGAAAGTCGCCCGCCCAGTAAAGTCTGGTCCTAAATTCAAGCTTGAACCCACTTTGAAGCTGTACAGTAGACATCAACTCGAACTTGAAGCGTCGTGTGTAATGTTACGCTACGGACCGTGTCAATCCCCCTGCAATTATTGTCTCGTCCACTAATGTTTCACAACCTTCCCAGTCTCCGGACCAGAACTTCCATAATGTTCCAGCTTCCTGCGGCCATCTTGCAACGCCTCCGAGCGAACGCGAATAGATAGTGTCAAATCGGAGCCTGCCTATGACATTCTCCGGAAGATGGCGTGGTACATGTTGGCCAAGGTACAGAGGCCCTCTCCTTCTGCCAGAATCGTCCTGATCCTCGTACGAAAATTCTTTCGTAGTTCCCAGAAACAAGTCGTCCGAATCGAGGTACGTGTATTTAGAATGCCACTGTGCGCACCGTAGGACACTACAGTCTACGCTCGGACCTAATTTGCTGTAGAAACTGAAGGATATATCATCCTTCAGCATATCCACTATGGAAGGAACGGCGATAGATTCATCGGCATTGAAAATACAACAAGGAACGCTCGGTCCGTCGGGTCCTGTGCCAAGAACCCCTTCGCTAGTATTCATCCATAAACGATTACCAAGGCATCTTTTGTTTTGCTGTAAGAAGGAAAGGCAGTCTTGGTATGTAAAAACGCTGAAAGTATTCGGAATTCGGACTGACCGTCAAATGGTGAATGTAGACTGACATCCAAAAGTCGTCTCTGCGGTTGAAATGGGCAAGAGGTAATAGCTCTTTGAGTAATTGCATTTCTTCAGTAATCTTTGCCGAAAGGAGAGATCCCGAGGCGTACCATGATGAAAGATTAGAACAGGAATTTCTGATTTGTTAATGCCGAACAGTTGAAATGAACCTAACTTTCTATAGGTTTATCCATAAAAGTGCTCCTTCCGGCCTGAGCCGAGTGACAGAGAAACAGACCTGGAGCGTGTTAAGCGCTGAAATTCTTGCTCCCAGACACTGTGTGCATGACTGCCTTCATACATGATAGCAGTGAACTTGGACTGTCGCTCAAGCAATTTGACCGTGCTTATCGTTCTCCGGGCTTTGTGCTGGGCAACCAAGTCGCCGTTGTGCCATTTCCAGTCCCAATCTGAAAGAATTTCAAAGTACAGATCCTTCACGATGATTATATGACCACGTTTCACGTATTCAAACTGCGAAGTAGTATTAGTTCACGGAAAGATTATAATGGTCGCTATGTACTTCACCTCGTCGTACTTGCCGGCGGATTCCACCCCTATCTTACTGCCCAGATTGACCGTGATCGTCTGGTGAACCTGATCTCCATGAACATGGTTCAGCATGTTTTGGCCTTTGATGGAAACTCGCGATGAGCTGTTGAAACTCATTTCCAGCTTTCGGTGTGAACAAGCGAGAGGACGAAGGCGTTGTATCACAAGGAGCACGAGGTAGCCTTTATATTAGGTTTGACAGTGACTACCCGAAGGTCAGGCAGTAACAGTAATCCCTAAGAGCTAACTCCGTCCCCGTGTCCTCTCTGACGCATAACAGTTCTAATTCAGCGCTAAATTCTGCTGGATCAAGCTCACGATAGAACACACGCCTTTAAACCCAGCCTCAACCTTGTACTTAGTGCGGTATCCGAAGTTACGACACTTCACTCCCCAAGCCGCTCGGAACCCTTGAGATTCTCGGTAAAGTAGATTGTGATGAGATGTGTATCCTCTGCGAACAAATCCAGAGAATACATTCTGTTACGACGCCAGACTGCTGATAGGATAGCAAAGTCACCGAAGGAGTCCAGAATGAGAAGTCGTTTTACTTCAAGAACCAATGATTGATTCTTATAAGTTCTGGTCGACATTTTCAAATCTGAGACTAGGTATAGAGTTTACCTGCCTTCTAGGTAGTAGCATTCCAGTTCGTCGGGATGAGGTGTAGCAAAAAAGTGGTGAAGGTAGTGGTTACGGTTAGGGAATTACGAATGTGAAGTAATACTGTTTGCCGAATCAGTGGCTCGGCTATCACCGAACGGTCTTTTTTAGAACTCTCACCACGCTGTGCCTCCCGGTTATGCCCCAACCACTCAAGGTCGAAACATGACTAGTCCACCACCTTGAGGACGAAATAATCGGTATAATTGTTGGTTGGTTTCATGGATCCATAAGTGAGTTTCCTCGTGATGCTTATCTTTAACCGCCCGTACCGACATCGAAGGAAGGCCAACAGTAGAGCACATGGCTCGGGCGTCTCCTACAGGATCTCGTACAGCACCCGCTACAGCATCTCACTTGCAGTGACTTCCCACTATGCCTACTCTCATTGAACATCTTAGCCATACTGCAGCAGTCAAGGAAGCAGAGGATGCTGCTCGGAGTTACTTCACATCTCAACCCATCTCTGCTCGATCACACAAGGAACAAGGATTGTTCAGTCGGTCGGTTTTGACATCTTTCTCATGTAGCGACGCAGTGCTCAACGTCAACGACTTTCAATCGTCTCAGAACGCTAGTCGTTACCCTGGAAGATGACACGGATGTCATCGTTCAACTCAAGGATAACGAAGTGGACTTGACGAAGGTGGCTCTGGCGCGTGGTCTTCTAGGCGATATAGTTCCCGAGATGCATCGAGCAAAGGCAAAGAGGGTATACTTTGCCTACGTTGCTCCGATCATTCGCGGGACGCTTTGGCATCTGAAAACTGAACGCAAGGAGTTATCACTAGAACAGGAAGTCCGTGTGGCATCCCAGATAGCACATCTTATCTCGAGATGCTCGCTGGGTATCGACAGTTCGGGGATTGTGGATTCCTATGTCCAGCCTCGATTAGAGAAGATACTGGAAAAAGAGGAGCTCACGGAAGATGCGAGGTTGCGTATTGAGAGATTATGTGGCTTGACTGAACACCTCAAGTCACTGCCGCTCGTGCTTTGTCATATTGATATCAACTCTAGAAACGTGAGTCCTATTTCAGGACTGTATCTACTCAAACAATGCCTCAATCCTTCCTCAGGTCATTTTGAACAAGAAAGCACGCATAGTCGGCCTTCTTGACTGGGAATTCGCCTGCCTCCTTCCCTTTGGCATGAATGCTTGGTGTATACGCTACCTATCCATGCCGTGCATTGCGGGGAAAGAGCGGCTGGTGGAACGGACGCAACCGATGGCGGAGAGTTTTTGGCAGACATTGACGGCCGGCTTGTCTGGCGATGCTCAACACAAAGTGGTTATTGCAATGCAAATCGGTTTTGTTATTATATCCGCATTCATTGAAGGGCTTCACCCCGAGTCCCTTCATTACTTTGTGGAACGATTTGATTGGCTGGAAAGCACTTTTCGGCCTCTTTGCGATTCGGGTGCTCTGGAAAATTAAGGTTATGGGCTTCGTTGTGTGTTATTTATGTACAAGGATATCTGGAATGATCTCGCAACCCAAGTGTATATGTAGCAGTATTGATTACATCTTTTTCAAGAGTCGGTGTAGTACAAGTGTTACGTTATCGTATGTCGTATAGAAATATTCGCAAGCAGAACAAGTTATCGGAAGAGTTCATGTTCTTATATTTGTCCAGAGACTCGCACTCTTTTTGTTGGCGGACGTTGTGGTAGATCGCGCATTATCCTTCGTCGGGGGGTAATGCTAATCCTCAAACGACCCTCGGAAGGTTGACGGTTGTCGGCGGGTCGTACCATACCGCCCGTTTCTTCAGGAAGATGTTGAAATGCGGAAATGAGGTCGGTTCGTCCAAGATCCCTGAACGCCTTTGAAAATGGGTAATTCTTGTTAAGAGGAAGTGTAGCATGTCCCGTAGTCCAACGAGGCGAAGGGGACCCGTCGTCACTTTCGCCTTCCTCGCTTTCTTCATCAGAAGACTCTTCCTCGTGACTATGGTTACCATCATCAGAACCAGAAAGCTCTTGTGAAGACATTCGACGTTTTATAGGACGAGAGATTGGGCTGGTAGTAGACGCCGATGGAATTGGTGGCCGGAAGGGTGAATCCGAACTACAATGAACGTGAACTTGGAATTGAGCAGACCTTCATGGACAACACTTGCCCTTGCGAGAGTTTGAGAACTAATGCCCGGTTCTTCACCTTCTCATCTTCTAACTGTCGCTTTAGATCATCCAAATCTGCCTCCCGATCTTCGTACTCGGTTATAGCCGCATTCAATCTTCTAACCTCCTGCAAGGCCTCTTCAGTTGCCTCTTCCGCCCTCTTCCTAGCATCAACTTCCTGCCTCAACCTCCTTTTGAGCCTCTCCACCTCGCGTACAGCGTCCACTTCACCCTCAGCATGTGCCCTCGACGAAGCCATATGCCTCTCACACTGCTCCATCAGATGCCCGACTTGGCTTTCGAGACGTCGTTGAATAGTTTGGGATGTGTTTAGTAGATCCTGTAGGCGTTGAACTTCTGCCGGTGACGCGTCGACGTAGACGCGTCGGATGGTCGGGAAGAGGTAGCGATGAACTTGTTTTGGAAGACACGTTCGCTGGAATGGAAAGGAAGATGAAGGCGTGAGTTGGGTTCGAAAGGCCGTGGGTTGGTGTCTTACCTCCGGCGTAACTGGAGAGAAATTTGTCAGCCTCGAAACTGGGAAGCACCGCTAATGCTGCTTTCGTACCTATAGGAAACTCAGTGCGACATGTCGGACAAGTCGCCGTGTATCCATCTTGAGAAGCAGATCCAATGTACTCTCCTAAACAATCAGAGCAGTAGACATGCCCTAAGAAATTAAATAAATGAGTGTACCGTGAAATTTTACGCGTCATTCAGCTGACTGACCACACGGAATAGAGACCGGCTCTTTCAAAGCAGAAATGCAAATGCTACACTGGCTTGCCATACAGAAGAACTGAGAATCGAGGGTGAGGGAGTAGACGCGGGTGGTGGTAATGAACCAAGAGGCGCGCCAGCCTTAGTAAACTTCGCACGGAGCCTAGTTACTCGAACAATGGAGCCTTTCTGCATAGGATCCTAAAGCCCCAGGTTTATGACTTCGTAGGTATTTAGAGTACAACATTTAAACATTTAAACATAAATATTTAAATCCTTGATGTCGTGCATTACAGTTTTGACTTTGCCTCGACTTTGACGAGACTGGCTCTTTGTTGCATGATTTCAGCTGCCTCATTAACCATGTTCTCGACAATATCTTTGGCTGGAAGGATGTCTTTAATCAACTGTAAAAACACCTCAGTCAGCAACTAGCTTTTCGCTGCTAGATGAAAAGAACTTACTCCTGCGACTGATCCCATCAACCATGGTCGAGCGCTGATCGACTTCTCAGGATGTTTCTCGAGGTCGTCATTGACAGGGATGATACCCTTTGATGTCAAAGCCTTGATCTCCTCTTGTCTGTTCGCCTCCCTGTGGTAAGCATCCGTTAGATTCAGTTTCCAGAGGACATCGTGAGTCAAACGCACCAGTCGGCGACGTATGGTGTCCTGTAGACTCGCAGAGGTCGACCAGTGAAGATAACTGTACGTTGGTTGTCATCAAACCCGGACTTGACGATCATCTCTTTGTGCATCTTGGGTGCACCAGCTTCTACGGAGGCAACAAAGCGAGTTCCAACCCCTAAAGAGAGAGACATTAGGGTCGGAAAAGGATTAAAAATGAACAAGGCTCACAAACAGCCTGAGCGCCCCACATCAAGTTGGCAGCTAAACTCCTTCCATCGTACACAGCACCCGCACCGATAACATAGACTGGTTTCCCATTCAACGGAGCCTTCCTTCCCTTGACAAGGTCCACGCAGGCAGGGATCAGGACACTAGCAGGCGTATCACCTGTATGTCCTCCACCTTCACCAGCCTGAGCACAAATGATATCGACACCAGCTTCGAGCGCTTTCTCAACATGTTTGGGGTGACCGACCATGTTCATGACAGGAATCCCAGCTTTGTGTAACCGCTCGACGACATGTTTGGGTGGAACACCGACAGCACAAACAAAAAGTTTGGATTTCTCTTCAATGATGACATCAATGAGCTCGTTGAGGTGACCTTTGGTGTAATCATACTACTCGTAATGAGGAGCTGGGTTCGCGCACGGGTCCACAACCACTCACATTTGTTTTTCTGGCATTTCCTCCGACCTGGGGAAGCAGCAAGTCAACTCCAAATGGTGCGTCCTTGTCCTTCAAGTCTTCTTTAATAGCCTTAATCTAGAAAGGAGCAAATAGAGACAGAATAACGATAAGTATAATGAACCGGTAACGAGGAGAAAGGAAGCCGTAAAAGAAGTCCAAGGACTGACCTGCTGGCGCAGAATCTTCGGGGTGTATCCGAATCCTCCAATGACGCCCAACCCACCCGCATTAGTAACAGCCGCAGCCAATTCCGGTCCAGCAGCGACGTTCATCCCGGCGAGCAGCACGGGATGCTTGATACCAAATAGTTCGGTTATGGGAGTCGATATAGTAGCCATGATGGTAACAGCTGGAGGTGTGAGGGCTAATGTTCCGTGAGGCCTGAAGGAACAGCGAAGTATGGTCCGTGGTACAGGAGGAGAGAAAGGGATATCAGAACAGTACCTGTTTTATCCCCTTTTTGATTCAGACCTGTGCATCAGTGTGTTCCGGTAATATCAGCACCGGAACCGCGCTCACCGCCCACGCAGGCGACCTCGGGAAGCAAACCTCATACTTGGCAAGAGTCCAGCTAAGATACAAAGTGTTCGATGAATCACATTAGGCACGTGTAATAAGTAGTGTGCAGAAAACAATGCGCGAATGAAATCAAGCAAGGGTCGTATGAGTGTAGCTCGAGAGCAAGAAAAGTAGTGCACAGGGAGTAACTTGAATGAATGGGTATGAAGGCAACGAGCGTGGGGGCTGCGTACGCAGAATGGATGTCTGAGTGAAAACAATATTGTTCCTATAATACAGTGAGATGCGAGATGTGGTATGAAAAGATTCATGGTAAGATCAGGACGTCGTCTGAGAGTCTGAAGGCGTTCCATCATCAGTGCTCGGTACCCTCTGCATGAGCCTTCGAAGTCTAGCGAGTTCAGCAGCCAAGTGTCTAGGGGCGCTGTCAGCATTGGAACCGAAACGATGGATAAGAAGGTACCGACCTTGCTGTCTCACTTGCTTCTTGTTGCTCCTTACTACTCCTCTCAACCTCAGCCTTCATCTTCTCGATCTCCTCCTTCCAACTGTCCTCTAGCTCCTTGTTCACCTTTTTCTCCTCCTCCTTGAGCTTTGACAGAGCTTCACGGCTCTCGTTTGACTTTTTTACCTCTTCCACCAGCAACCGATACTTCTTTCCCATAGCCTCGGCCTCATTCTTCCATCTCTCTTCCCGCTTCCTCATCTCATCTCTCAACTTGTCTGTATCGGATTTCCAGGATTCCTTCATCGACTTGAGTGAGTCTCTCAAAGTAATGTACTCTCGTTCACACTTTTGCGAAAGAGCTGTCGATTCCGAAAGTTGAGACTCCATCTCCCGTAACGACTTTTTCGACGAGGCTGTTTCTGTCTTGAGCTGACCTTTCAATGTAGCGGCTTCGGCCTCGGCTTTTCTTGCACGTTCGAGAACCTATGTCTAATGTCAGGGGAAAAGAAAAGTAATGAGAATGTCTTGAATCACACACCTCCTGCAAAAGCCTCTCCTTCCTCGCAACGACGTTATTCAGCCCCTCATTCTCTAATCTCAGCCTCTCTCTACCCTCCTTTAGATCCTCCGTCTGCCGCGTAAGTTGAGCCACAGTTCTTTGGGATAAGCGTAACTGTGCTTTCGTGTTCTCTAGGGCATTTCTAGCATTAATAACTCCTGCTTGCAAATCCGCAAGTACTTTGGTGGTCCCGCCAGGTGTGAGTGAGATCCGTCTATTTGGGGAAGGTGGTGGTTGAAGTGCTGAGGAAGATGATGAACTGATCGAAATATCCGCGTCCAGTGGCGAAAGTTTGCTGGAAGATGATGGTGAGCGCTGATTTGGTGGACCTGGTGAGCCGGCATCTGCAAGTGCACGTGCGTTGCCTTGCAGGTTCATAAGGGTCGTTCATCATACATTAGAAAAAGAGGCAACGCACCTACAGAAGCTACTGGTATGCCTGGACCGGCATATTGTGGTAAGTAGATATTCATGGAAGAAACAAAAAGGATGACACACGACTTAGAGTGCGCGTTGGACTGGAAGGTCTCTTGTGATGTGTCGGTGTTGTAGACCCCACACCAAATGTCATTGGTATGCCCTCTCTTATCCCTCCATTATCATCCAATCCATTGGAGGACACCGGTAAGGGTAAACCAGAATCTGGACCCGCAATTGAAGAAAGAACCTCGAAACTTGATTTACGTGGTAGTTTCGCTATTGACAGAGACGGTGAAGCGGGTGTCGACGTAGACATGGAGTCTGAGAAGGATATATCGGCGTATGGTCGCGGTCCACGCAAGATTACGTTCTCAAGGTTGTGTACTTGGGCCTGCTGCTGCCTGATACTATGCCTTAAAGAAGAAATTTGGTTTCGCACAGCGACTGAAATAACAAATAAATAATATAATGAATATGACGACAGGAACCCGAGCAAGTTGTGTTCCGCAACTCACCTGGATCGTCGTACGAAAACGAAGGACTAGGAGCGCGGTTTGAACGAACAGAAGAACGTGAAGAGGGCCGAGAAAGGGCAGACAGTGAACGCTCTCGGAGCGGTGAAAGACCTCGATCTTGCGGTGAAGCTTGTGGATTTCCAGGTGAAGACATCCAACTCTAAGCTAGAGTTAAAACGCGCGAAGCTCGCCGTATCCTCAGGTCGGGATCAAGAAATGGGAGACCAAATTGGCCACCGTGGTGGACGACAAAGGAAGAGTTATACTCAAACATGTTTGTCTTTGTGTATGACGTTTTCAACCAATTCCTTCTCCAACCGTCACCATTATGAAGTATTCAGGTCATTCTACTCATATACTGATCTACAGAGTGCTTCGATTATCTCAGAATCGACATGTAGAACGCCCTGCGACGTCGCTGACGTCGACTTGAAAAAAAAAAAACGCTCACGTGATAGTCAATGGCCTTTTCGTCGACTCTACTACGTCGTTTGGTCAACATTGGACAACGTAAAATGGAAAGCCTCCGTGTTCAGCTACCTCTTCATACCGGAAAAGTCAGCCTCGTTGGCAAAATGGGCTGTATGCGCAGATTTATGGGGATAGAAACGTCGTGTCTACACATGTTACTGTTTAGGTTTAAGCTCAAGATCTGGGGTGCGTGTTCTCAGAATTCTGTTTCTGATCAGCATGCTGCAATGAATAATACGGAGGCCATCGGGCCTCATCTGGGCTTCATTCACTTGCCACCATGACCATCGATATCGCATACCAGGATGTCGTTGATCCACCTTTCAATCACGAAGACGCCGACCTTATTGTTCGTTCCACCAGTAGCAATGTCGATTTCCGAGTTATGAAGGCCTTTCTCATCTTCGCGTCGCTTCGATGGAAAGATATGCTTACAACCTACTCTCAGAACGCCGTGAAGGATATAAAGGATGGTCTGCATATCTTACCTCTCGAGGAGGACGAAGAAACCCTCGGAACTCTGTTACGCTTATGCTACCCACCACACGCCGCCAGCACTATGCCGAAGATTACGACAGTCCAACATGCAGCGGCAATTTTTGACGTTGCGAGGAAGTACCTGGCCGAGGTTGTAGAAACCGTTATCATGCAGCAGGTGATGGGGAATTTCCTGTGTACAGAGCCGATGCGTGTCTTTGCGTTCGCATGGCGCTTTGGAATGTGCTCCGAGATGAAGTTGGCAGCGAAGGAGACCCTTCGGCTTCCGCTTCTTGGCAGAGAGTATTCGGAGGAATTGGAATGGATCAGTGGAGGTGCACTTCATCGCCTACAGCAATACCATGTGGCGTGCGGGCAAGCCGCTGGTGCAGTTGTCGACGACCTGGTGTGGCTTACGAGGGAGACTTTCACCTGGTTCGAATGCATGGATTGTAATAGACGGGAGTGTGCAACGGTACAAGTGAAGATATCTGGGAATCGGATGAAGTGGGTGTATTCAAAGTGGTGGCAGGAATATATGAAGGCGATGAAAAGTGCATTGAATGCTTGTCCCTCTCGGCGCACGGTAGAGGATCCGATTTTGGTGGAAGAGGCTCTGCGCAAGGCCTGCCAATCATGCCTAAGATGTGGTATGAGAGTTTTCAAGGAGATGAGGGAATTCTGTCAAATGTTGGCGGATGCAGTAGATAAAGCTACAGAGAAGGTAAGTTTCTGATCTCTTCGTATCGACAGGAATGGACTTAATCGTGCGGACAGGTGATTCTGAATATACAGCTTTGATCATTGCCGAGGGTCACACGAGGCACATGGACTGTTCAAGATTAGACCATTGGATACAACTTTCATTCCTCCCTTTTATTTGAATCCCTTTATTTAACGTCCTGTTGACAATCGCTTGTAGATGTGGTATATGCAATGTAAGAGAACGACAGTTGAACTTAGCATTCACCACCCTTATACCACAATATGTACCTCTACCTCTAGATTTCTTGTATACCTTTATCCAAGCAGCACCACCTTGTATCTGTTCGAAAGGATGCGACCTTGCCATACACTACCTGACACTACGTTTCAGTCCGAATAATGCGATAGCGTTATTGAAGTCGACTTTGAGCGCAAAGAGAGAACCATCGCGGCGACATCGAGCATTTCGATGGTTCCTCGACATGTTAGTAGTACATGAATTACTAGAAGTTGATATCGCGAAAAGAAAACTTATAGGGTGGCTTCCAACAACTGAAGTTCTGCATGCTACATACTGTAATTTTGGGCCTCAGAAAGATATAACTTTTGCGCGGCCACTGATCAGCCATTGCTGCGTTGAACTGTATATTTTATGGCATCGCTCGGAGTATGTATCGTCGGAGGGGAATGTAGTTGTGGCCGCGAAGAAAAGAAACACGTTCTGTCACGTTGATGTCACATGTAGTAACGCGTCATGAGCACGTGCCTGCAAATTGTTCTTCCGTTACCTCCACTTTCTCAGTGCTCATCGAACCCTAGCATCCTCGGTATCATGGACATTCCAGATATATCTGAACTCGAGAAAGCTGCAGCAGACATAGTGATAGAGGCACGTATCGCCGGTACAATTACGTCCGTCGCTATTCCACCGCGTCGTCACCCAGGGTTCTGAGTAGTCATCTTGCAGGTCCTTCACTCCCAGGATAATTCGGCAGAGGGTGGAGGAGAAATTCAACTTGGAAAAAGGTGTTTTAGATGAAGTCAACTATAAGAAAGCTATCAAGGCTGCAATTGACGCGGCTCGGGTACGTGTTTCCGATACTTCATAGTGGAAGCGTGTGGTCCTAATACGGAGTCGTACAAAAAGGCCAAGTCGTTGAGCAATACCGCAAGTGAGCCTGAGGAGCATGATGATGAAATTGGCAGTCCCAGCTCCAAACCGGGTCCCAAAGCTGCCGACAACGACAAACCAAGAGGGAAGAAGAGAAAGTCTGATGGCACGAAAGATACCACACCGAAGGAGAAAAAACGAAAGTCAGATGACGGTAGCAAAAAGAAGCAAGCGGAGAAGAAGAAGAAGCAGGAGAGTACAGCATTCAAATCTGCGGTATGGGTCGTTTACCTTCTCTCACTCTTTAATCAACCTACACCCGCCAGGAAACGGTTCCACTAACCTCAGAGAGCGAAGAAGACGAAGGTGAAACACAAGGTCAATCACGACCTCCGAAGAAAGCGAAGAAAGCGAAGAAAGTGAAGAAAGCTCAGCCCGCCAGTGACGATGAAGGACCATCGGAAGTACGACTGTACGATCCGTCATCATACTGACCTTGCTGAACAAATCATTTTCAGCATGAAGAAGATACAGCTGAGAAGCCGTTGTCTAGTACTAGGGACACGAACACCACACCAACAGACATTATCATGGAAGATCCGGTAAGATGATTCCGTGCCTTTCTGGATAGCATGGTCTAACTTGGATGCAGAAAAGCGACACGGAACTCTCCGATCTCATTGACGAACCTCCGAAGCGTAAAGCGAAGGGCAAGGGCAAGGATAAAGAGAAGCCGGTAACTCAAATATTCTGATCATCCAGACTCATCCTCATTCATAAGCCTGGCAGACTCCCAAGGAGAAGAAAGGAAAGAAGACTGCTATCGCCCTTAGCAAGGACGAAGAGACAATTAAACGTTTGAAGGTGAATCTCATGTTGTTCCTGTTCGGATACGTCCTAAAAGTCCTTAAAGAGCCTAGTCAATGCATGTGGCGTACGAAAAGTATGGGCCAAGGCATTCAAAGGCATAGAAGACGAGCCTTCCAAGCAAATCAAGATGCTGAAGGGCATGCTGGCTGATCTGGGTATGACTGGGAGACTCAGCCTCGAACAGGCTAAGGAAATCAAAGCAAAACGAGAACTTGCCCAGGAACTGGGTATGTTGCTTTGACTTCTTCCTCCCAGCCATCTAAATAATGCATATCTTCTCAGAGGACGTTCAGAGCTTTGAAAAAGCGATCATGAAACAGTCTACACGAAGGTCTCGCCAGTCTTCTACAGAAAAACAAGGAGAGAAGGAAGATGAAGACAGTGCCGAAGAGGAAGACGCCAAGCCTGGTAAACGAAAGGTGATTTTGATTTCGGGATACGTTGTCAACACCAGTCTGAAGATTGTCGACAGGGCACCACACGGCAGCGTATCATGGCTTTCCTGGAGGACCAAAGCGATTCGGATTGAGCATCCTTTAGTATCATGCAAGTTACTGTATTAACGAGGAGTCCCGCCAGCTGAAACCACTGCACGTTCTCGGCTCTCTATCGCTAATTGATGTACAATAAAATACAACAGATATTACGAGCTTCAATATAATTCAAAAAAACCATACACCTTCCCCTCCAGGAATTGCGATAAGCTGAGCTCGATTCGTTTTCGCGAGTATTGCGATGGCCTTGCGTAACAGAGGTATTGGCATCCCTGACAATGATGATTCAATTTCTGGCTCGGTAATCTCGTAGAATGTCATGATCTTGTTCAGGCTCCCTATAGATGAGGCCTACAAGAAGTGTAAGAATCGTTGCTGCGATATGGAATGAATGCAATGTTGCGCACCCAACTGTGTAAAGCCTCCGCCCACTCGTCAGGAGACCGCCAATACAACAGAACTGATTTCGTCTGTCTCGGTGGATCGTACTCTGCAAAACCCCTTGCGACCATAGTCTCCATGAGATAAGTCAAGTATGATGGCAGTATTCTGCCTAACGATGAGAGTCAGAACCACACACGGAAAGCAAGTTGGCAAACATGCACGATTGATCCTCTCATTTCGAAGAACCTCGTCCCAGTCGTTCCCAGTAGTCTTGCAATCATCTATTTGCAAGTAGAATAGCTTTCTGAATCGCCCATACTCGAGGATTAACCTGATCCATTGATCTGTAGCCATGGAATTTGTGATAGGATTTGGTTGTTTGCTGTACACTGATTAGCATGATTTCAAGGTCGCATAGAAAGTCCAACGAATGTGAAGAAAGGAGGTGAAGAATGTATTGAAGGAAGTTGGTATCCTGCAAGTGATGGTGAGCTATTGATAAGGCGGTTAGGTCAAGCTAGCAAACCAGTAGTGGTGGTATGAGACAAGAATGACATTGCATCATCCAACCTCTTCGCTCTGCGTTGTTCCACGACTTATTAGGGGGGTTCGAGTAAATTCAAGACGACAATGAATTACTTCCGACTCGAAGCCATCCAATAATCAATTATCAAAGCCAGTATCTGTATTAAGCCTATCTACAGAAATCTGATACAAAAATCCCAATTGAATCCCAAGATCAAACCTGAAACCTATAACCAGGATGTAGATACCCCAGTTCCTCAACCTCCTTCACATTCTTGCCCTCTAACCTGTAGTTTCTTTCACCACAATTTTGCTTCGCATTCTCCAACTGAATGTAAAGCACCATAAGTAACACTAGAACACAGGCGAAACTACTTGTAGAAAGATTGAGTGTATTGCCGTTATGATAGTTGGGGGCGTCAGTAGGAAGGTACGTCCAGACGCTGCGGTTATGCCGATGAGCCTAATCTGGATAGAAGCATTGGAGAAACTCATGCAATGATTGCTCCTAAGGTTCCAATTCCTAGCAAATAGACCAGAATGAAGGATAGACAGCCATTAAACTGGAATAACATACCAGGAATAAGAGCAGTCACAACAGCCTTCACAGTATCTAGGGCAGCATTTCCTGTGCCCCATGCTAGTACCATAGGACCACAATTGCTTCCTCCAGCAATAGACAGGAAACATGCTGCATACCTGGATGTAATTCTCAGTGATGGAGAACTCAATTCATATGGCCAAAGCTCACCTCACCTTCAGGTTTTTTGTCCCAACTGCAATGGCATAGCCCATGACAATAAAAAGGAGGGATAGAAAAATGAAAGGTGCCTGACATTTCAGTTGAAAGCTGCAATAAGCACAGATTATTGCCCAAGCTGCTCTGACAAGGTATGGGGGCACTGTGTGTAGTTGCAATTCAACCACAGCTAGCATTGGATAATGTCAACTGAAAATGTCTTGCAGATCTCGCTCCTATGGCTCACTGTAATGGCTGACTGAAATGAATTAACATCAAGTCTACAGAGTACAAGAAAGACATACAAGTTGCTACAACTGTCAGCATGAATAGACTAAGCCCTTGGTACAATATGTTGATGACTGTTGCAGTAATCAGTTGGTACCACGAAATAGAATTAACATTGGCCTGCATGTGTAAATATCATGGCACAAATTGCAGTCTGTGTGGGGCGATTAGTTAGTAATACAGTATATTTGGCCTGTACTGACTGTGAAACTGAAGGACCTCAGCACCAGTTTTAGTGATGCCTTTTCTTTGACCCCTTTCATTTCTATGGCTTGATCAGCATCAATACATGCTAGAGCAAGCACCTGCTCTTCTTCATTGAGCATGTGTGTATGCTGAGGATCATTTGGCAAGATAAGAAAGCAGATGAGTCTGATACTGCATGTGATGATGCCTGGATGATACCACTAAGATTTCCACAAGAATTATGACATCAAAACACACCCTCTGTGAAGATATGTCAGTTGCTACTCATTATACAGGAAGCAAACCAGACACACCTATGAGGAAGACCTTTCTCCAGGAAGTGACAGAGTTGATGTCTCCAATACTCAGCAAACTGGATGCTAACAGGCCGCCAACTGCAAAACGATGAGTCACTCAGAGATAAAGGGCCTAGGATAATCCACATGCTCCAGCCAATGATGGCGAGAGACCAAAGAAGATTCCAACACAAAGAATCAATTCTGACTGATGGTAAAACTGGTTTACAAAGTCAATTTCTAGTTGTTGAAGTATGAATTTGATGGAACTCACACCAGAAAGCACATAGTATATCAAGCCTGACTTGAAAGCCAAAATTTACACTCTGCATGGATTTCTTGACAAAGCACCATGCACTAATGTCCCCCCTTCTGCAATTCCCAAGAACACCCTGGCCACAAACACAGTCCCTATCATGACTAATTCAAAGGTTGTAACCAGAGCAGCCAGCCATACCAACCCAAAGTGCGTCAGTGTGAGGTTGGAGGGCACTTCTGCAATAGCATACTATAAACACTGTCAGCCCAAGAGTATTGCACATAATTCTGCAAAACTGACGAAAATATAGAACACTATGAGCACAATGTTGTAGTTGAAACCAGACATGTGAAGGTCCTTTTCAATTCCAGCGATCTTTGCATTCCCTTGATGTCATGTCTTCAGTAAAACTATTGATCAGAATTCAAAAGGTCTACCAATTGCAGTCCTACAGTGTATTGTCAATACTGGAACAGGTAAAATAAGCAATGGATGTACCTGTCAATGAAATTTATGCAGTCTGTGAAGCTACATCAGTTGACTTCACACACAGCTGGAGGTCACACACAGATAATAGTGAAAAGAGGTAACAATTGCCAATCCAGTTTCCGCAAGAGTCGCTTCTCTGTGACAGGATCAATGGTGCTGTGCAGTTCACCAAAGTCAGAGTTTGATTTTATATCTGACATGTTTGATTTGGTGTAGCGTAGTCTTGGGAGAAGTATGGGTCAAGTGAGCCATGGGAGGAAGCTGTTGAAGTCTAAAAGATGTGGGAACTGAAGTCAATGGAGGGGTAAATAAAGTTCCAGAATTGATTCTACTGTATCATATCAGCCTATTTGAGTTCTGTATTGCAGATAAAATGGGTTTGACAGACCTCACTACTAGTATTGCCTTGATAGCCATCTTGCAAATCTTTGGTTTGTGGGGAGCGTTTAGATAAGATGTGACTCGACCAGTGAAGCAAAGTCAGGAATTGAAGGCAGACGCGACAGCCACGTGGTGGGCATGAGACGTGCGAAAGCTAGGTGCCCGTAGCGCGCCACGGTCAATACTCTCATTACAAACCGCTCAGAGAAACAATGATTCACGTCTGGGTGGTGCTGTCAATAATCAACTATCAAAAACTGGCGCATAAGTAACCTAAGGCTATCCATAGCAATTCAACATAAACTACCTATATTCAAACCTGATACCTGAAACCAGGATGTAGGTATCCGAGCTCCTCGATCTCTTTACGGCTTTTCCCTTCCAGTCGGTAGTTCCTTTCACCGCGGTTACGCTTAGCATTCTCCAATCGAATGTAAAGCACAACGAGTAGCACCAGAACACAGGTGAAGCTACTCGTAGATAGATTGAGTGTATTGCCGTTGTGATAGTTGGGAGCATCGGTCGGAAGGTATGTCCAGACGCTATGATGATGTCGATGAGTCGAGTCTGGATAGAGGCACTGGAGGAACTCACGCTATGACTGCACCTATAGTTCCGATTCCTGTGAAATGCACGAAATGTGGTCAGAATAAAGGACCAAGGGCTGCTATAGATGGGATGATTTACCAGGAATCAGAGCAGTTGCGACAGCCTTCACGGTATCTGGGGCAGCATTTCCTGTTCCCCACGCAAGTACCATAGGGCCTGCATTGCTTCCTCCAGTGATGGAGAGAAAGCATGCTGCGTACCTGCATGAAATGCCTCAATGATGAGCGGCCTTGAAGAGTGCAACAACTGACCTCGCCTTGGAGTTCTTGGTCCCGACTGCAATGGCATAACCCGTGACCATCAGTAGGGTAGATAACAATATAAACGGTGCTCGTCGCTTTACTCGGAAGCTACAATAGGAACAGAAGATGGCCCAAACCGCGCCCACAAGATATGGCGGAACTGTGCGCAGTTGAGATTCAACCACAGCTTGCACCAGAGTCAGCTGACGACCCGCAGATATAACGACTAGAACCCACTGTAATTCCCGACTAAGACATATGAGGGTCAAATGTATAATTCATGTGAAATTGAAACGTACGGGTTGCTACTACAGTTGGCATGAAAAGACTAAGACCTTGAAATGATATGTTGATGACTGCTGAAATGATCAGTCAAAGTCATGAAGGCAATAAAACTCGCTCGCACGCAGGTACAGAATAGCACAGGCTGTAGTCTGAGTAGCAATCAGTTAATGTGTCGCTCAGATTTGAGTGATACTAACCGTGAAACTGAAGGATCTTAGCACCAGTTTCAGCGATGTCTTCTCCTTCACGCCCTGGGTTTCGACGGCTTGATCAGCGTCGATACGGGCCAGAGCAAGCGCCCGCTCTTCCTCATTGAACATGCGTGTGCGCTGAGGGTCATTTGGCAAGATGAAGAAGCAGGCAAGCCCAATACCGCATGTGATAATGCCTGAAGGACGCTTTTCAGACCTCACCAAGGATTATGACATCAGAACACACCCTCTACGAAGACGTGTCAGTTGCTCTTCACTGCACAGAATGAAACCGAACGAACCTATGAGAAATATCTTTCTCCAGGAAGTGACGGAGTTGATGTTTCCGACGCTGAGTAAACCGGATGCCAGCAGACCACCAACTGCAAAACAATAAGTATAGATGAAGTAAAACTCCAACTACGAGGGATTGTGGTATAACTCACAAGCACCCGCCAATGTTGGCGCTACACCAAAGAAGACCCCAACACGAAGAACAAGTTCCGATCTACGATAATACTGTTTCCAAAATCAATTTCGGCTGGATAAAATGAATGGGATGTGACATACTCCGGAGAGCACGTATACCAAGCCCGACTTTGAATGATTGAAGAATAAGAGGGAGGCGTTCAACTTTCGAACAAAAATTCGCCATGCATTACCACGCACCAATGTTCCACCTTCTGCAATCCCTAAAAACACCCTCGATACGACAAGTCCGCCGTAAGACGTCACGAAGGCGGTTCCTATTGCGACCGCTCCAAACATTACGACCATTGCGGCTAGCCAGACGGATCCAAAATGTTTCAATGCCAAGTTGGAGGGTACTTCTGCAACAATGTACTGCGGATGCTGTCAATATACCCGACAGAACGATATAAAACTGTGATATTCACGAAAATGTAAAAGACGGTGAGTGCGACATTGTAGTCAAAACCGGTCATTTGAAGGTCTTTTTCGATCCCAGCAATCTTTGCATTCCCTTTGGTGGTTCTTTTTCAGACGTATGTATGATTGGTCATGGTTAAAGAGCTTTACCAATAGCGGTTCTAAGGCATGGTGTCAGTGACAGAATTGATCAATAAAGCAGCAACCGCACCTGTCGACAAAGTTTGTACAGTCTGTAAAGCTAATTCAGTTGGCCTCCCACGTCGCATGTTGAAGACCACGTACAAATAAGGGTGAAAAGAGGAATTAATCGCCAATCCAGCTTTTGCAACAACCTCCTTTCAGCAACAGGATCAATGGCGTTTGGCGCCTCGCTGAAGTCAGAGCCTGTTTTCTCGTCTGACATGTTCGAAAGTCCTCAGGCTGCGTTGGGTGAACTTGAGTTGAGTCGACCATGGGAACGCGTATAGTGTATTATATTGAAGCTCTTCCAGACTCTTTCAGACTGCCAAGAGACCCTACACATGACTATTGAGCGCAGAATTGTGTGGGAAATGGAGGTTTGAATGGAGTTGAAGAATTGATGCAAAGGTCCGGGAATGAACAACGGAGCGGCGGCATTGACTAGTATAAAAGAGGCTGGGAAGAAGAGTTCGAGTTTGGGATCCACCGATTAATCGTCTTTGACTTGGCCTGCGGTGAGCTGAGCCTCGAGGCCAGATGAGTATGCGAGACTAGGTTTTGAACCGCAACTGCGGAGTGGTACCTTCGGCGCTTTTAGTACGTAACTCCCACGTGGCGCAACCTGTCGGTAACTCTTCGTCACCTCGCGACTGTAATCGTTCTCTCGCATCAACTCGTACTTTTCGAGCAATGAACAAGCCTTTTGCTTTGGACAAACCAGAAAATATTACCGAAGAAAGAAAAAAAAACTACTTCGTCTCTTCGTCTCTTTCCTCACAGCGCGCCTTTTATCAGTAAAGCATCTCCATGCGTTACATGGGATCGTTTTCCTTCAAATGTCAAGCTTATCAGGTCTGGTGACACTTTCCAGGATATAATCCTTATCCTTGATGCCCTCGTTTATATATAACTTTCTAATAGGTACTTATATAGGTCGAACCCATGCCAATGGAGCCTTCTACAATTCCAGTCTTCCCGGTACTACCTTGCTAAAGGACGATGCCTTCATCCACCTCGTTTGACGAGAAAGCCGAAAGGTCCTCTGCATCCTCCGAGCTGATCAACCTATCCAAAGGAGACGAAGCCCTTCAGCTGGTGGGGGTGGAAAGGACGACTGAATTCAGTGAAGAATACAATAGAAGGCTTCGGAAGAAGTTGGTGTGTGCTCGGTATGATATTTTGGTGTCTTGCTTCAGCTTCTCATATCCTCCGCAGGATCTCCTGATCCCGCCCCTCTGCGCCTCAGTTTACTTCACGCAATTCTTGTGAGTAACACGGTAACAATAACAAGTCGTGACATTTACCGGCAGACTTCAGGGACAAGACCTCGTTGAACTATGCAAGGTGAGGATGGTCTGCTTACCATGTTATTTGTGCTCAAGTCTGTTCGCCAAGTATCATGGGGCTACCCATTACTGGTCAGGTAAGTCCTTTCAAAAGTGGTGGCCGACAGAATCTGACTGGATACATCTCAGAATTATAATCTAGTCTCCATGGCGTTCTATCTTGGTGTGTTCGCTTTCGCCACGTAGCCCCACCTACTCAGGCTCTCGCTGCAGGCTTCTTAGTCTTCGAATTTCCCACCGTGTATCTGTCCCAAAAGACACGAGTAGCGAAGTACCTTGGTGTGTTCAAGATTGTGAGCATTGATCTGCGGTACATCCTGATTCCGGAATGCAAGGCACCAACATAGTCATATGGGGCATTGTTCTAGCTCTTCACGCTGTTGCTGAGTCCTTTGGAGCCTTTTTTGCTTTGCGTTTCCTGCTTGGAATGTGTGAGAGCTGTGTCGCCCCGATTTTGATTCTCATCATTTCGATGTTTTACAAGAAGAACGAACAAGTAATCCCACTTGCGCTGCATTGCCTATCAATCTGCTCACCATGATTGATTCACAGGCCAAGCGTATATCTTGGTTCTATGTCATGGTATGCAGGGTCTGAATCGTTTTTCCTTACACGCATTTGACTGTGAGTCAGAACGGATTGACCCAAATCTTTGGAGGCTTCGTGGCCTATGTCTGTGTGAAATCCCTGTCTCGCACGTGCACCGTCTTACCACGCTTACTTACAGGGGATCTCGTTTTACGATGGCAGGAAACTCGCGACCTGGAAGATCATTTATATTCTTCTTGGGGGCCTCGCTGTGTTGGTGGGAATCTCTGTATTGATCTGGATGCCTGATTCTCCCGTCTATGCACGCTTCCTCACGCCTGAGGAACGCATCGCAGCATTAGAACGAGTTAGAGATGATCAGGTCGGGGTAGCAAACAGAACGCTCAAAAAGGACCAAGCGATCGAGGCGCTCACCGATATCAGGACATGGTTGATTGTTTTGACCACTTTACTTAGTAAGTACTCATTGTCAGCCTTCTTGGTCTACAAATGACATTATGACGCGCTCCGGCAGCAAGTATACCCAACGGCGGGATCAGCAACTGTGCGGAATCTTGTTTACCAGTCTCGTATAGCTCATGAATGTCTCTTTGATAGTCAGTAATATCATCATCAAAAGCTTTGGATATACGTGAGTCCCGTCTCCAAAAGCGTTTCCTATGTGCTAAGCTATTACAAGGACTAAACAAACTCTGATCCTGTCGACTCCCGGAGGAGCTGTGGCTGCACTTACCGTTCTCCTTTGTGGTTGGTACTCTGATAAGAAGGTAACTGGTACCTGGTACCCCTTCGCGAGACCTTCGAGACGTTTGACATTCTTTCTCAGTCGGAACGAATGATTCCTATTGTACTCGCCTTGATCCCAACTATCGTTGGCTCAGGTACGTTTTGAAATAGCTGCTAAGCATCTATTAACTCAGAGTCCTTTATAGCTATGTTGATAGGGCTGAACGATAGCGGTAACAAAGGAGCACTGTTATTTGGTTCGTCTTGCAGCTAATTAGCGCACATAGTTGTCTCTAAATTTATCTTCCAGCAATCTACCTCATCGGTACATATGGCAGCGCACTATCAACGGTGTATGCATACAATGCCAGGTTAGTGTGTCCCCTTTTCATGCGCGCTATGCATTGTGTGATCCGAGATCTTCTTTTCTCCCTCAGTAACACCGGTGGCCATACCAAGAAGAGCACTATCAACGCTATGACACTGGTCTCTTTTAGTATCGGAAACATCATTGGAACGGAGATCTTCCTTCCCAAAGATGCACCCGGCTACATACCGGGCAAGATTGCAATTATGATTCTCCTGACTGTCCAGCTGTTCGTCTGCTTCCTCTTACGCTGGATTAATCTTCGCTTGAATAAGAAAAAGCGGGCACAGATCGAGGAATTGAAGGCTAGGAAAGGGTGGACAGATGCTGATGTGCAGAAGGAGCGAGAGAGGCATGCTTTTGCCGACCTTACGGACAGACAGTGAGTCCGAGTTCATCGCAATGCGAGCGTATATTTCTACATGAACTAATGACGTTGTCAGGAACATCTACTTTGTCTATACAGCCTAGACTTTGAGCACCCAATCCAGTGAACCCTGAGTCTGTCATGCAGGGTCAGTGTGTGATGCTCAAGATCTCATGACAGTTGGAGGTTTAGCCACAATTGCCCTAGAGGTGTAGTGGCTATAACTCATACCGCATGAAGCAAGGACGCCTTCAAGTATAAAACCATGAGATGACATTCCGCCTCGAAAGCCGTCGCAATCTAAGTATTATTCAAGCTAACCAAAAACAGTTAACAAGCAGAAAAAGGTTTCTAGTGGGTGCGTCACTATCAAGATAGCGACGCTGAGCACTGGTCAGATAAGAGTTGTGTCAAACCTTATCCGAGCGACAACTCTCAGGGTTGTAGTTCCAAGTCGGATGTCCCGAAGTGACATGTTGCTAACCTTCGGGTGAAATCGAGCTCGGGTGCTCTTGTGGACGACTTCTCGATGGTATAGTTCTTGAGGACTTGATATATCAATACGGATATGGCATCTCACTTATTCTAAGTTTCGCATCATACCCAAACGCTGAGCTGATCATCATTCAAGCCAACGGTTCTTGTTTATCAACCGCTTATGTATGGTGGTACGATTTATGCTGTCCAATTAATCAGTCTAGGATTGCTCTCGGGAGCAGATTGACTGCTGACGCACTGAAGCTTACCGTTGCTTGAGGTGGGATTCAGATTTATTGAGTTCAAGGTCACCAGGTCCGTTCTGCGCGATGAGTCACGCTTAGCATTTGCTTAACAGCATGCTGCGCGGGGTGCCGGTGGCGGGCATGCTCCGTCGGTGGATCCCTAAATGACCTTTTCGCAAAAAGTGTCACTTTCAAGGTCTGTTCCGGCGACAGTGCGGAACTATTCTTGCACCTGCCGCGCCAACCCCCAATTACTCTCACAGAAAGAAACGCGTCCGTTATTGATCGGACTGGCGCGACATTGCAGAGTACACGTAGTCAGAGCATCCACATATGACCGTTCACTCCAGTACTAACGTCTTGACCCACCCCGAATTTCCGAGAAGTCGTGTGCTTGCAAACACCGGGTGACGGTCTGAAGCCTTCCGTCGAGGGACGTTATGCCTAAATTTCCTATTGGGACTGGACGATGTTTGCGATGTTGAAACTCGGCCGTGAGCGCCGCATGATTCTCTGCGCAAGTAGTTATAATGAATGCCCCTCTGTGTCTCAACGAGCTTCCTCACGAAAGAGCATTCAGTATGGATCATTGATAGCTGATGTAGCGAGTTGCAAATAAAACACAGACCCATATTTAGATAGTAAAACAGGATCCATCGAACTTGAGATCTTGAGATGTGATCCACTATCTTCCTTGCTAAGCTTGATCACTGATGCCCGAGTTAGTAACCAAAGTTCCGTCGGAACCTGGGACCAATTACGCAAACCAGTTTATACAGTTTCATGCATACGAGCACCGAATGGGGGGTCCGTTGTGCCCGTCGATCACCCGTAGCCAAAATACAATCACAACACATTACTTCACGAACCACGAGTTCCTCATCGATGAAACTCTTCAGCGGCGAAACACCAGAACACACTATCATAATCGTTGCACTTTCATCTTCATTGTGTGATGAGATCTGATGATTATACATGATCATGATGGTTCAGGAAACGGGGTATATCGTTCAAGTAACGTAACAGAGGCGAGTCGTAACGAACTCCTTCAGTCCATAGTAGATTCGTGTCGTCAAGGGTATGGACGCGTATACGGAGTATGCCGCCTCCGAGACCGTCGAACTGGCGTGGTGGACGCAACCTTCTCTCGCCTTCGGCGTTTTGTAGGAGGTGGAGAGGTTACAGGATCCCCATGATCCTCGGTCGGGCAGCTTGACATGTCAAGCCAATGTCCAGAACATGGCATGGTTGTGAGTTCAGGCGTCGATAGGCAGGAGGGGGTTGCTGGATCAGATGATGAGAGGGTAGGTGAATCGGAGAGGTGATGCAGATTCCCGAAACGCGAATTCAATAGAGCTCTGTAGATATCACAACGGTCAATTCGGGGGCCGTTTCGGGAAAGTTAGTAAAACGCACTCTTCCGCTTCCAACTTCCTCTTCAAGATCGTGCAGCTCCGCTCTAGCTCCTCTTTTTCGTGTTCGAGTTGTATGACCCGTTGTTTCGCCATACGTGCTACATTGAGGAGACCAAAAGTGGCGGCCGCATGAGTCTCAGCTCGTCTCCGCCAAATACAACAGTTGGTTCTTAGAACAGTGTTCTCCGCGGTCAGGCGATTGCATTCTGATAATGCGAGAGAGGATGTGGATGAGGAGACTTCCGTAGAAGAGCCTGCTGGTGATTCGTCCAGGTAGAGTTTCCGTATACTCGGCACAATATAGGGCCGAAGATGCGCAGGAACGAGAGCGGGGTCCATCGTCACTGGCGAAAAAGTGGGTCAGTGGGAACGGTTGATTACATCTTAACTCTTTGACTCACTGATAGAGAATGGAGACCGGCACGATGGACACGAATGCAAGTTGGTACACGACTTCTTCGCATTAACTGCATTGAAAAGACAGCTGTTACAGAAAACATGTCCTATTCGTGAAGACAGGGTTGTCAGAATGAGAGAAGAAAGTTAGGACAGTTTTCAACGTACCACAAGATATTGAGACCGGAGCTTTCAGCTCATCGAGACATATACTGCACAAAGGCATTTGAGGGTTTGGAGCAGATGGATGATAGTAGAACTTCCAAGAGCGGAATAAAATGCAGGATCTGAATACAGATCAGCATAATATATAGCGGACGCAGCGCGAGCTCGGACCTACGCGGATCTGCCAGTTCCGGTGGTCAACGATGGTCGAAAAGTGGATTGTTGGGTTATGAAAGTCTGGACATTGGCACGAGTGTTCGAGTATCGAAGCAAGGCAATGACAAAAAAGGAAGGTGCTATTCTAGCGCGGCCGAGACGCATGCGCGATGTTTAAGGCTTGGGAGTGATAGAACAAATAATCGCCTATGGAGTCCAGAGAATGCTCGGCGGACCGAGATTCCTTGAAAGAATATCTCGACAAGGCTCATCTCCGTTGCATCATAGGATTTTGTTGACCGGAGGCCGCTTGGAGGCCGCAAACTTTCGCGCTAGTGAGCCCCGCTACATTCCCGGGCAATTCACTACAGTGTAATGCGGTTTACAACATGCTTCTTGAGGTGGCCACACTTCCCGAAGGTTGGCATATGGCATTGTTTGAGCGGACGTTGGTCGCTTCCAATAACACTGACATGCTGACACAATTTTGTCAGTCAGACAACGACGGAGAAAAGTGGCCATACAGATGGTCAGGCTACATCCCTTAGATGTCGTACAGAGAAGCATACTGCACGATCTCAAAGAGGGTTTTGAATCTGGGTAGCTGGTGGTTTAGAAAAAGGAATCGTGGGAAGTTATAAAATTGTCAACAACCAAATAGTAGTTGTCTGCGACTTGCACCTCTGCGTAGTACTGTGGCCAAGCTATGTTCTTAGAGAGCCATATTCATATTCTATGCATCGACATCCCCTGGGTTCCCCTGATTCCTAAATATATTCCTGCTACTGTCAGCGATGTAAACCAAAAACAGTGGGACTAGTACAAGATTAGTATGGGCGAAAGGGAAACTTGAAGCGGGTGGCGGTCTACCCCACAGCCCACAGCGAAGTCCCGATATCGAAAAGCAGCTATATCAAGAATGGTGTGGATCATAGGACTCTTGAAACCGAAAGGAAGGCGAAGATGCCCCAGTTTTCCGCGGTGAACCCACCCTGCTTTACTTGTCAGCAGACTGAGAATGCAAAAAGTATCACAGCTACTGCGAGAACCGGACTATCGTGGCATGCTATTCTCCCGCTTGCACTTTTCCTAGAGGGTTCTCCGCAGGAGATGCATGTATAAGTTCGTCTAATTAACTCGTCCTAACGGTCCTAGTCATGTAGGGTGAAGCCTGGATCCGTAGACAGCAAGTTTTCGATTCTCGAATGACGCCTCTGAACACCCGTTCTAGCTCCGTTATGAGTACACGATCATTGAACCCAACTTGCCGTAGTGGCTTGAGCTCAAGTCCGGAATTCCTTGCGTCGTGCTCGTCCAAGTCTTTGATGCTTTACCCTTATTCCGGTATCATTTCCGTGAAATAGCTTCCCACAAGAACCAACTGTTGACGAGATCGGGATCGTTGGTGAGAAGGTGGTGATCATGGACAAGGGTATCCCAGGCGAGAACCTTGGGTTGTGGGCGTAAATGGGTGTTCACTACAGAATCTAGATCACCTCGAAACCCTATAAAATGACTATTCAGAATAAGTAGGATACGAATGGCTAATGGCTAATGCTACAAATGACACATATACACAACAAAGTCCACAAATGTGCCCAAAAGAAGAAATATATCAAGGATAGATAGTCACTGTTCTGCTCTGCTAAATGCCTTCCGCCGCTCGTCCGCTAGATGTAACATACTTTTTAAACTTCGTTCGAGGACAGGCTTGGTGAGAACGCTGTGGAGAATAGGTCGGTCATATTTAACCTGAAGGTACTGGCTATTAAACTTTAAGACTCACTAATCAGCGCCTGCCTCCAGGAATTCCTAAATAGCCAAGACGGAGACATTGTCAAAATGGAACGCGGAGGAAATGTATTACTTTACCTTTTGATCATTGATCAATGCGTTGCCTGAGAAGAACGAGAGTGAACATCTAGTTATTCCACGGTAACAACACCCACCAGTCACACCGACGACAAAGTCACTTCTGCCCCTTACTTCCCGTAGCCTCCCAACCGCCATCAACCCACTGAGGAAGGCATCAGATCATCATGTAGATTCAGCGTGAAAAGACTTACGATGTTACAGGCATTTGATTATCTAGGCTAGTGGTGAGCATATCGCATTTCAATGAGTTGAAAAGCGTCTTACCCAAAAATATACAGGAGAATTTGCTGGCGGTTTCCAACGAAGGACGATCCGTCGTTTCGCTCTGTTCGCCAAGTCTGGGCTCCTGATCTTTACCTAATAGAATCTGCAGGGCTTTGTCACCGTTCTCTGCAGTAGTTACAACGCAGCCGAGTCTTTCCAGCAAGCGCTTCATTAGCTTTCGTGTGAGAGCATCGTCATCCACTACTAGAACTTGTAGGCCCTGTTCGAATAGGGGTGACGGTGAATGTCGGTGTTCAAGCGGAGGACATGTCAAGGTAGGCACTGGCGTTAAAGCGGCATTCTCTGTTGTCGAGTCACTAGGGAGCTCAATGCCCTGAGAACGTTTCTTTTCCGATACGCGCGATGAAGTGGAGTTTGGAGTCTCGAAAGGATTTCCAATTGTCCGAGTCGGCACGGAAAAGTAACTCGAGTATTTCCCTTCTGTCGGGAAGGTTTAATCATGAACGTTTCAATTTTGTGAGATCAAGGCTCGCCTTCAACCGTTAGACCGTACACCACGGAACCGGATTGTGCCTGCATTTCCCGTATCCTTGCGGGATCACATTCTTCCGTTGCGCCTCTGCTTGACAATATGGATGCTCCAGTCCCTCTGCTGGCCACTTTGAATAACTCGGTAAATGTATTGTCTTTCGGGGAAGTCATTACTTGATCGGGAATGGCAAGGTCATCCGGCGAAATGAATGTTTTGGCGCCGACACCTAAGGGAAGCTCGACCCAGAATGACGACCCATGGCCGACCTTTGAACGGATTAGCGGTCGAGGGTTCCAGAATGATTGATATAGCCAACCTTTGAGCGGACGCCCAAACGCCCACCGCTCAGTTTCACGATCAGGCGTACGAGGGCGAGGCCCAACCCTGTCCCTTTCCCACCTGTGAAACTATATACATATGGGTAGCGCCGAGATCAACTAATGTTTCGTACCTTGCCGTCGACCTTGTTCAGTTTGATTAAAGGCAGCTGGATACGGTGCTTAAGTGAGAGTGTGTGCGATGAAATCCAAGAAATAGACGTACAGAACAACTTGGATTCTATCATATCATACGGCCGGATACCACAACCTGTATCACTCACTTCAATACGAACGATTATACGGTCAAGGACGTCCGGCTGAGGAGTTGGGTCATGGCTGGCGTCTGAAATGTGGCTTTCCACGATTTTCAAATCAAGGCCATCGTCATAGGGAGACTTGATCTGTCCATCTGCTGCCGTGGCCTCGCTCTGAAACGTCTTTTCATCGGGAAATACTAATCGAGTAGTGACAGTAACTTTGCCGCCCGCTGGTGTGAACTTGCATGCATTACTTTGAGTGTTTCATTCAATAACGTTCAACTTTGCTCTGAAGACTGATACTTACTTGGCGAGGTTCGTCACAACTTGCCTCAGTCGGGTTTCGTCACCTACGACCATGCCCCAGTTATCCTCGCCACTTGGTAGCTCCTTCAAGTACTTCTCGATGGTAGCAGGGTCTTCTCCCATAGACGTATATGCAGCACGTCTAGCGACCTGAGTAGAGCGGGAATGATGTCAGACATGGGGAGGAAGGAGAAACCAGGGAACGTGAGACCTCGTCGATGTTTAGGTCAAGGTTAGTGACCAGCTCCAGTCCACGGTGGTCCGTTGCTAGTTTGAGGGGCATAAACAACGACCGCATGACTTGATGGAACGCATAGGGCTGGTACATAGACTATCAATGGATGTGAGGGCTGAGTCAACTGTATATACGTACTCGAGATACGGACTCAAACTTTCCGCTATCCATTCGGTTGCTAAAAGTTCCTGTGAGATCCATTATCACAAGCTATCTGTATCCTGAGACATACAAATCCAGCACGTCATTTAGGACTGTGAACTATTTCAGCAAAACAGTCATTCTGGTAGGAGTTCGCAAACCTTTAGACATCATGTTTAAACTGCCTTGCAAGGCACTGAACTCAATTTCCTGACTCTTCGCAATGGTGCCAGATGCCGCCATGTTCTGAACAGCGAGGACTGGGACGCGACTCTAGTCATGTCTCGGTTGGATACAGGATAAAGATGCACTCACGAGCGGTATTTAACGGCACTCTGACCTGTGGAGAGGAGTTGGCGTCAGATAGCGTTGAAAGTATAGGTAAGTGTCGTGATACTCATCATGGAAAACGTATCTAAAAGAGAGCTGAAGTCAGCGAATCGCAAACGGGATGTTTACCACTCACGATGTGAGGCGGTACTTAGAATCGGCAGCCTTTCGTTCATTAGCCTGCGCCTTCTGCGTCCGCTCCATTTGTGACTTGTACTCTATTCTGAGTCTGAAGAAGCGCCTGGCCAGCTACAAGGAAGAGCATTAGTTCGCGAACGATAGAGATAGTACGTTAGACCAGCCATTTCTCGTTCATAATGCATATATAGCAAGAATCCTTGAAAGACGATAAAGTTCAGCACATCTGAAAGTGATATTCGCCATAAGCGCAGTTCAAAAGTTGAGAAGACTGAACGTGCATCGGTACCACGACCCTCGTGTAGGTATGATTAGGACAGCCGACCTGCAAATTGAAAACGTTTGCGAAACGCGCAGAGATACGGAAAAAGAACGTACATGACTAGAAATATTAAGGCACCAAGCGTGGTCGGCAGTCTCTTGAGATTGGTTCCAAAAAGTGCTATTGTCTGTAGTGCAGTGGTATAGCTGTGCAGAAGCATGTTGATAAGGAAAGTGAGGCATGAATCGTATGCGAGGCACGACGTACTAGAAGGTTTGCAGAAAATCCTTGGTTCCACATGTCCAAAAGGCTCTGTCCCCGCTGTAACCACACAGATAGGCAAAAACAACTTGGTATAATGACCTACGTCACGCCAAATCAATAAGGACTTCTTTTGAGGGTTCATCGATACGCACCATGCCCATGCTGAACAACATAGGAAGCACTGGTAGAAAATCGGATGGTCTCGTGGCCAGTTATAGGCACACATGAAAATGAGGGGAAGAGATAACACCGGAGCGATCTAACGGCGACTGTAAGTACTTTGAGTTTAACCTGGCGTCATTCGAGCACCTACGCCATAGTAGTATATCTGCGTTCCTCGGGGTTAAGCATAAAATCGAGGGTGAGAAAACATAAACGCGCCTGGTCTGCTAGAACAACCGGTTTTGCAATTGTTGACATTCCTAGAATCCAATTGACGAGGAAAAACACGGAAGCCACGAGTGCTAGCCGCTTTGACTGCTGCCAGTCCTCTCGGCGATAGTCTGCCTCCATTGCGTTGTCTGCGAACCGAGGGCTGAAAAAGTGGTATAACTTGGGCCAAAACCTCCAGCGCACGAAGTTATAGGGGTTGTAGGGTGATTCGAGAATCCAAGCATTTTGGGACTGAAATGTGGTACGATCTGCAGAGCAAATGCTCGAATGGGTGCTGGATGCATCTCCGTTCTCCGAAGATTGACGAGAAGTCGGTTGAGACCAAAGTCTGTCCACCACTATTTCGTCTATTTCACCTTGTAGCCCCAGCTGTTCATCTTCTGTTTTCCGACGCATTTCGTAATCATCATGATGGTGTAGAATTGGTGTCGTGGGTGTATCTTGCAGAGTTTTGAACCACTCGAAAAGGTTCTTTGTGAACCCGGTCCACTTCGAACATTCGGAGTGGTCTCCGTCGTGATCGACATCGAGGGGACTACTTCGACTTAAAAAGCCTTGCTTCCTTCGCGTCTGCTGCGTTGCTGGCGCCGGCAAATCCACAGATTTGGTTGGGCTGAAGGATTCTGTCGGTGTCTGGGATAGGCTGGATGTCGTCTTCATGTCGGAACGTTGAAGGTCGACTTCCTTGCTGTTTGGCCCGGGTCCTGCAATCGGTCCTGACCGTACGGTACGGAACCAGGAGGACATGCTAGGACATGCGTGCTGGTCAGCAAGCAAGATGTCGAGAACAAGGAACAGCAGCCAAGCAACTTTGGCTCACTCGTTGCCGGACGTGCGCCGTATAATAATGACCTTATTCAAATCCGCCTTTTCGCCATGCTTGCCGATTGATGTATGTTATATCGATCAGCACACGATCGTTTGTCAGTCGTTCCTGTGCAGAGAAGCTTCGGGCGCATTGTAATCAGAGATTGAATTGGTGGTAAATCTGGTAGTAACGTATTCCGATATTCTAGGGTCATCAGCAAGGACCAGTAGATAAAATTGAGCTGCGTTTTCTACATAGTATACAAGCCAAGAAAGCCTCACAGTGCGAACAAAGCAGTGGCCCAGACCGTTGAATCTTGATATTTATGTACAGGCGTTAAAGTATTTAAGTAAATCTCCCACACGAGTTGGGGGACAACCAAGAGTTCGGGTATTCGCAAAAGGGGGATATAATGACAAGGTCATCAGACACCACATTTCAGGGTGCTCGCCGGGAACGCTTCGGGCCCAACCGCACCGCTACCGTAGGCTGCCCTTTTCTATCTAGTGGGATTGGCAAAGAACTCGGCTTCGTAGAGCTCAGCTTTCTCTTTAGTGTCCTGGGATTGGGTCCTGTATTACCCATAGACCAGTCGGACGAAAAACCAGGAGCTGGCATGCCCTCGTAATCGAGTCGAGGTCTGATGTGCGTGTTTTCTTTGTCATGATGAATGGTGGTATGCGAAGAAGGTGAATGAGAAGGAGAATTTAATGGAGATGGCGAAGATGGTGAAGGAGTACGCAGTTGACCCTGGAATTTCTGATATATCATGAGTGAGCTTTCGCTAGGGGGATAGAGAAACGAACCTCGTCGTGAAGCGACAATGACTCTTGCTCCTGCTCGGACTGTTTGAGCCGGGCGAGTTCGTCCTTCAAACCCTTGATTTTACTCTTCTGCGCACGACCCTAGGAACAAAACTCAGTATATTTTCACGTAAGGAACAGCGTAGCTTGCTTGTTTGTTATGTTGCTCTAAGAGACCCTTTAACCGGGTAATTTCATGCTCCTGTTCTTTCACTTTCTGACCATATCGGTCGGATTGTGCACGAAGTTGCTGGATTTCATTGCTGGCGCGTTCTGCATGTTCAAGTGCCTGGTTGCTGATCGTCCGAGTGCCTTCCAGCTCTGCATGCAGCTCAGCTAGTTTCTGGTCCTTAGCTTGACTGGACGCCGCAAGCCGTTTGAACTGAGCGTTCTCCTGGTTGGCCTTTTGCAGGTCTTCTTTCAATCTTAATATTTCGTTGGCTTGTGCTCCGACCTTCCCAAACACCGGAATGATACGTTCCCTGAATTCATCTACGGCTCTGAGAAGATCTTTCTGACAGGGTTTCAGTCTACGCGGCGGAAATTATGACCTTCAATTACGCACCGCAGTGTCCTCATGACAGCTAAGCGTCTCTGAAGCTCGCCTGATTCTGTCTCCCGCCGTCTTCACACTAATCAGTTTCGACTCTGCACCCATCTCTGACATCTTCTCCACTGTCGTGTTGATAGAGACGATTTTCGCATCTTCGATTGTTAGATACAAATGATGTGCTTCCTCTTGTCGGTAAGGTTGTCTGCAGACGAAACATGCGGGCCTATTGCGGCGTTGGGTATTTTTGTGACTTTCTGCGAGGCATTTCTTGCAGATACCATGTCCTAGAATGCCATAGATCAATGCTGCGAGAAGTAAACAAAACACAAAAGGCGCACGACATGGGAATGTGACAAAATCGTCTTCTGCCTTGGTAGGTAGCTTGAAATAGTCCAGGCAAATCGGACACTGTACTCGGATGAGGTGATCCCATGGTGCTTGACTGTCCATTGTTGACGACGCGGATGGAGGTTGAGAAGCGAAAGAACAATGGTCAGTGGTCACTGTCAAGCGCGTTGGGCGTATAGTACGCGATCACGTGTATACCCGGGTTGAACATGCGGTGACTGTGACTGAGGTAACCCTTCAACAACGACCACGACCACGACCACGACAAGCCATGGCCTTGATGCTAGAGACGCCATCCAGAATATGGCGCAGAATTGAAGCCGATGATGGACAAGATATGCCCTCATTACCTTCACTTCCACCGATGGACGACTCGGCCGACAATATACTCCCAGAAACATCTACAGATGATGCCCACGACGACAGTGGCCACAGCCTCGGCCAAATTGGCACGCCCATTCACTCGACCCCAGCTGTATCCTCTCATGCATCGACAAGGACGTTTCGTGGAGGAATCAGTTCAAGCATGAAAACAAGTTCGAACGCATCCAGTGCTACTCGATTCGCCAACTCTATAGCGAGATCGAGCAGGTCTTCGATTGCTCGCTCTCGGCTTAGCAACTCGGCAGGCATATCACTCAGTTCAAGGCATGGGCAGGAGGCACCTGACATGGACTCGTTTGATATCAGTGCAATTCCTTCGCTTCCGGACGTTGCAGGAGCAGGAGACATTGGGCAGATGTCTGGGGTAGAGATGGACAGTGTGGATGATTTGAGTGATGCGCTGGAGTCGGTTAGTAGAGCGAGTTCCCCCTTTTTAGGCGTTGCCGATGCACCTGGTCCGACACCGGACAACAAGAAAACGTACACCGATTATCTCGTCAAGTTGAAGTCGGAGCCCAAGGTGTGTTCCAGAACGTTCCTCATCAAAGTTTATCTGACACTGTCCAAAAGCCTTCTCCGTTTGACAAGGACAGATTTCGAAATATCGTAACTCGAAGACCAGTCCTTGAGCGCACACGTACCCCATCTTTGACACACACTACTGGCTCACCAGCGTCTTCGCCCACCAACTCTACCCCTCATAGCATCAGATCTGGTCGTTCAATACGGCATGACTCTGATGATTCACAGTCACAGTCATTCAGTAGATCTTTAGCGCTTTTCCCCCTGCCACCTGCCTCTATACCACTTCCTCGGTCGAACTCGAACTCGCCTATGGTTTTTACGCATCGCGGAGGTAGTCCTGATGCAAACCAAGAAGAAGCTCAGCACTCAATCGCTTCCTTGCGGAGCAGTCGCGATGAGAATGACACCCAATCTATGGATATCACCGACGCCCACATCTCTCCCGTACGTAGATTTGATGTTTCTGAAACAGAGTCCATCAGCGAACGGTCTACCGAGGAGGTTCGCGACATGCCGAAACCCAACCGAGAACACGGAGAACGACACGATGAAACATCGTCAACAGAGCCGACCTTTTCTTCAGAAAGTGAGAGTCAGCAACAGTCAAGTGGCCCGGCATCACCGTCTGTGGTGGAGTTCAGCGGGATACAAGGCTTCAGTGGACTGCGGGAGGAGCTCAGCCAGTTCTCCTCGGCTTCCATTTCTCCTTCACTAGCACTGGCGACGCCAACTCCAGCATTCCCTCGGCCCAGGGCTAGATTCGGGCTACCTTCTCCTCGAGATGCCCTCGACACCCCGAGGCCAAATACATACACCGGCAGTCGAGATGTCGAGGACCCCTCAGAGAACGCCGGCGATCAAAAAGAAAGCAGAAACTCCGTTTCCGTTCCCGAGGACGATATCCACGCTAGCCGCAGCAGCATAAATCATGATGAAACTCAAATATCTTCAGGCGGCAGTCAAAATGAGGAGCACGACGACGTCGACCGAACTATTCCCGCGAATCGTCATGATGGCGCCGACGAGGATGATCTGCTCACGCCCCATACACGCCGCCGCTCATTCCTACTGTCGGTAATAAACTCGACAGCCAGACCCCGGCCGAGATTCAACAAGTTCCCCACCCCTCATCCAACCCGGCCTCGGACCGGAACAGGCAATCTAGAGGAAAAACTCATTCGTAATAGAGGTAGAGAATCCATCGGTTCTGTCACTGGTGGTATAGAGGATACACCTATTGCACCCGTGGGGAAAGGCAATGTACGTTTTGGCGGTGTCATTAATGGTGTTACAGAGACGCCAGTGCCTGCGACACCCGGGATAGCTTCATCACTTCCTACAGCCACACCAGGGCTAAGAACAGCGTTTGCGGGTGCAACACCTCGACCAAGGTTCTCGAAGGGCGGTGCTGGTTCACATCCGCTTGCCCAAGCCTTTACTGCTAATTCGAGTGCCACATCCGACGGGACCACCAATCCGGTCGAAGTCTCGCCCGGTCAGGTTGAGCATGAGTCGATCGTTGGTGATAACGTCCTTCCTTGGGTCACACCCGCTCCTGGCAAAGTACCTTCTCCGTTCAACAAGTCAAGTCCATATCTATCTGCGAACATCAATGCGAACGACGCCGCCTCTATATCCTTCATCTCCACAGCTTCCTCACACGATCTGACAACCCATCCTCGGGCGAATACGTCTTTCGATCCTGCTTTGGGCTTCGGCGGAACTGGTACCATAGCACATGGCGTGGGACGGTTCAACGCCGGCAAGCTCAATAACTACTTGCACGGATTAAATAGGCGATTACAGGAGGAGAACGAGAAGCTCGTAGAAAGGCTCAAACGTGCAGAAGAGCAAGTGGCAAGCAGCCGGTTGTCAGCTGCCAGTGGAAGTGGATCCGAAGGGCAATCGGACTTAGCTTCGAATCTGAGTTCTGCATCTGCGCGAAGTCGGCCTCGTCTCAGTTATACTAAGCGTCGTATCAGTGCTGGGTCAGCTCTGGGTGACGTCAAAGAAGAAGACGAAGGATCTGGATCCGACACCAATCCTGCTTGGGCAGAAGAGAGGGCCGAGTTAGAGGCGTTGATTGAAGTGTTCAAGTCTGAAGTGGACGCTAGAGCTTTGGAAAAGGGGGTCTTGGAACGAGCCGTCGAAGTTGAGCGAGCTGGGTATGTTGCAGAGAAAGAGGAGATGGAGAGGGTCATCGAAGAGGCGAAGAGGGAACTGGAAGCGCTTCTCAAGGACAAGGAGGTCACCGCTCTTCAGCACGAAGCAATGATCCGTGCCCTTGAACAAGAGAGGGAAGACCGTGCTAGGGACAAAGAGCGATGGAAGGAACGTATGGGGGAAGTAGAACAGGGTGTGGAATCCATCGTACATGATCTCGAGAAACGACTTGCGGACTCGGAGGCTCGTGCCCGTAAGCTAGAGGTTGAGATGGATAGGCGGGTCTCCGAAGCTGAGGTGGAACGAGATGAGGCTCTCGAGCGTGAACGAAAGGCTACCGAGGCATTAGACAGCGGAAAGGAGCTCGGCGGAGAGCTTAGAGAGGCGAACGAGAGACTCAACCGACTTATGGGTCAGTTGCGACGCGCTAATGCTCGGGTGGAAGAGCTAGAAGGTCTCGTATCTGAGTCAGATGAGCGCGTCGAGAAATTAGAGGGTATGCTCAGAGACTCGGAGGCTGTGAAGAACAAGAGCAGTGCGGAACGAAAAGCCGTCGAAACCGAGTTGCAGAATGCACGAGCAGATATGGATGCGATGAGGCTGGAAGTCAGACATCTCGAGGAGCTCAATGTTAGGATGGAGGAAGAGCTAAAGGGCGCCAGGGAATACGTGGCTGAACTGGAGGAGAATGCGGGGGTGGCTGTTGGACAAATCGAGGATAAGGAGCGTGAAATTAATGAGGTCAAGTCGGAACTCGAAAGGCTCGACTCACTGAAGAAGGATCTGGAATGTCATTTCGATGACCTGGAGAAAGAACGAGACGGCGCCAAAATGCTCGCAAGGCAAATGGAAGAGGCCTTGGAAGCAGCTCAGCATAAGATGTTGGTGGATGACGAAGAGAGCGCAAAACTCAGAGGACGAATCGCAACGCTGGAACAAGAGAAAGACCGCCAACGAGAGCTCAGTTCCCGCTCCATGGAGATCTCTAAACACACCACGCCGGGTGCAGCGGCTGCCTTCGCCGAGATTGAAGCTTTAGAGGAGGAACTTAATGACGCCAACAAGGAGATTGCCAGGCTTAACACAGTGCTCAGCCAGTCTCCCGCTCGCAGGGCAATGGACAAGGCAAAGGACGTCAGGATTGAGATGCTTGAGAAAGAGAATGAGGCGTTGACGGAGAGGATCAAGGTCATGAGGCTTTCCAATAACGAAGCAACTATGGCCATGAACACCTCAAGCAAGTTTTTCAACACTCCGAACATCTCGCCGATACACCGCCAAGTCCTTGCGATGTCACTGAAGACCCCGAAGACGCCAGGCGGCCCTCTCAGAGACGTAAGGTTCACAAGTCATTCAAAGCTAGTGTGAACTAATTCAATTGAACGCAGATGTCCTGGCTAAACAGCACTTTCGCAGACTCTGGTGTTACTCCCCTCGTCGCTGAGATATCTCGACTTCAACGCGAGCTCGATCGTGCCAACGAGAGCATCGATGACAAACTTGACAAGTTAGAGGATGCTGGGCTTGGCGTCGTTGGTTTAACTAAGGAGCTCGAAGACGCTCGTTCAAGGATCAAAGCCCTCGAAGAGGAACTTGCGAGACTATCACGAAGAGAAGAGAGACGGCTGCAACGACTGCAGCGAGCAAGATGTCAGAAGTGTTTGGCTAAGGTGGATCTACGGAGCCTCCAGTTGGATAGCGACAGGTACGCTTTATACTACATGATAACTTTGCAGTTGAACTGGTCTTCCTTGCAGCAGCAGCTTCTTCGAAACATCCAAGGACAGTCTCCCAAGTGAACCACCAACACCACCAACCAAGACGAGCGACGCTCTTCGAGCCAACCTTCGTTCCGTTAATGCACAATTAGCCGAGATGAAGGAACAATGGGGCGAGGAGAAGGCTCAACTGCAGAGCGAAAGAGCTGTTCTTCAGGATGCTGCTAATCGCCTTAATGTGCAAGTCCGTCAGACGAGAGAGGAAGTCGATAGAGCCCTCGAAAACCGGAAGGTGGACTCTCGCTTACGCCAGGATCTTCAAAACGTGAGTTCTATCGGCGTTGATGCGTACACTCCTGATCTGGTACTTCGAGCAGGAATTGGAGAAGGCTAAGCTGACCATCAGTAGCCTCGAAGAAAATCTCAAAGTTGAGCGTTCCCGCCTACGTGGTATGACAACAGAACAAAATCGTATCACCCGAGAGAAGGAAGAAGTTTTGTTGCAATTGAAGAGGACTGAGTCGGTAAGTTACCGCCACCAAGCTTTTTTTTTTTTTTGATGCGATAGGACTCAATATCTGCACAGGACATGGAGGAGGTGAAAGAACAACTGCAGAACTGCAAGAAGGAGAATCGCGAGTTGGAGAACGAACTGCGACGTAGGCAATCTTCACACTCGCAGTATTTCTTGACTTACTTTTGTATCAGACAACGCCAATGCGGAGCAGAAAGCTCGACTGCTGGAGAATAGATTCAAAGAGAATACTGATACCATGGAGCAACTCAGAGAGGAGCGTGCATTACTTGTCGCTGAGCACAAGGAACTGCAGAAGAAGTTCTCTCAGATATCCGAGGTAGGACTTTCTTCAGAGAATGGGTATAGCTTCCTCATTGAACCGGTGAACAGCAAGCACAACATCTTCGTGAACAACAAGCGACTTCCCAGCAGACACACGACAACCGTCGGCAGCAACTGGATCTCCATCTGGCCGAAATCGAAGAGCTACGGCAAGCTCTTTCGGATCGTGCAAGTGACCTAAAACGTGCTGAAGTTGATAAAGCCAAGCTCGTTGCCGAGAGCGACGAAGTTGCACGGACTGTCGCAGCGTTGGAGTCAGATCTCAGGCGCGTTAAAAGAGATGCCGAAGCATTTGGTCGCGATTTGAAGCTTCTCCGTGCTGAGAAAGAGAAGCTGGAGGTTAAACAAAAGGAGGAGACCGCGAAGGCTGAAAGGATCAAGAAGCAGATGCAGACACAGTTGAGACTGCTGAACGAGCAACTCGATGAGCAACGGACCAAGACGCTGGATGCCCAGACAGAGCTGAAAAATCACGCGTGCGCAATGTACGTGATCCAAATATTCTATTATATTCCCGAGGCCTGATCTGACCATGTTTCGCAGGGATAATGGTCAAGTGGCGAATCTCAAGCTGCAACATAGCAAGGAGTGTAAGGGGCTAATTGTGCAAATTCGCTATCTCAAAGCCAAGTTCACGAGGGAATCCATCTTGCGCTTTGATTTGGCGTATCAGAAGCAATATCTTTTGGTTCTGTTAGCGCAGTTTGAGAAAAGGTAAGTCCAGATAATATAATCAGTTTCTTACTTCCCGGCTGACAGTGTTGCTTGTAGTGAGCAGACAATATTCGCCGCTATTGCGAGATTAGGGTTCCCGGAGCTGCCTGCTCCCTCCTTTAGAAAACGAAGGAAATTGAAGAGTATAGGGCTCTTGGTCGTTTTTCTCGCCCGAATTAGGTGAGCAATAGTCTTCGCGTCATGGAAACAGTGGATACTAAACAAATAAATATAGGCGTGCAAGCGCGGAGTGGAAATCGCAGAGTGCATCAAAACAGGCCGTGGCCGCGGCTTTACAAGAAGTTCGCCAGCGCAGAGCAGCTGCAAATACTTCTTGATTCGAAGGTCATAATTTCTCCTCTTTGCTATCGTGTTATTTGCATCCATATTCTGTCCTGTTGTATCATGTATCAATGATATTATATGCACATTGTTATTGTATAGTATCTATAATAGTTAGCCAGATCTCCCTCTTATACCATGATTGAAACTTCGTGCTAGTACGGTAGTCCCACTTGCAACCCAAGAGTTTTGCGCTATAGTTGAAAATGAATTGCTTTACTTTTGATGCTCCGACAGAACGCGGACGGCGTCTTTTGAGAAGATATAAGACAGTCCACTCCAGACTGTGGTAACCGCAACCACGTATCTTCAAACCTGCCTCAGCCTGCGCCAAAATCACCAGGTTATGTGTACTTACTGCAAGCCTTGAAGCGGCACATCTAGTGCAAACGGTAAGAGAGGACTAATGGTAGTGGTACCCATCAACAACAACTGTAGAGCAGTGTTAATCTAGCAGGGTTGTCAGCCAGCGAAGGAGAAAGTGGAGTGGTGCCAAACCCACTTTGCTAATTCCAGTTGGGTGAACCTCCGCAGAAGGTATCGAGAAATCCCAGTATCGAGAGAATGTTTTCTGCGGGTTTATTAGTGCCAGACCAAGACTATGAAGTCAACGACTTGCTGGTGGGGGTAACGAAGTATATCGGATATAAAACGCAGAAAGACTGAGGAGAACATCCCTTCCAAGAACAAGAACTGCAATAGGTACTGCATACACAAGTCAATAATCGACAAGACTGGTGCTTGAGAATTGCTCACCCGGTAGCATGCCCTTCATCGTTAATGTCACGGTCAACGTCGTCATCAACGCCTTGTCTGCAGCGGGGTCCAGAATCGTCCCAAGCACCGAGCTCATCTTGAATCTCCTAGCTAACCACCCATCAGCCTGTAAATTTCAGCGTTTAATTCGACCGGAAAGATGCCAAGAGCAGACCAAATCTGTGAGACCGGCATAGACTAATAACGACGTGGCCAGGTGGAATTCTCCTGATAGTATGGACCATCCAATGGCTGGGCATGCTATAATCCGCGACGTCGTCAAAAGATTGGGCAGAGTGTAGATATTCTCTCGTATCGTCGACTTGCGTTCTGGTTCGGAAGAATACCTTCGTGCACAGGTAATTTTGAGTATTCGATATGAGAAGGGTACCGAAGGTCTTGCACTTCTTGTACAAGACCTTAATAGTGAAGAACGACAGCTTAGTTGGAGGAGAGAGACCATAGTCGTCTTCGCTGACGGCGAGCAAATAGTCAGCAAAGTCGTTAACCGCGGCTGAAAAGTCGGACTTCGAAACGTCTTCCGACCAACATCCATCACCCCTCCGACCAACACCTCACTCCGAGCAGGATGGCCTCATCTTTCACAATTCCAGCTCGTCTTGCGCGGGCAGCAACCAGGTCGAGTTCTCCCGAGGAAGCCAGGCAACGGGTTATTCAACTTTACAGAGAATGGTACCGAGCGGTGCGACCCGACCCTCTGCACTTCCGATGTCCTGTCACTCAATATTCTGAATCTTCAGGCCCCCGAAATCGTCTCTATATACTCTCTCAACATGTCTCCTGCGTTCGTGAGGCATCAAATTCGCAGGCGTTTCGAACGCAACCGTCATGTTACCGATCCGCGTGCTATCGACGTCCTCATTTTGAAGAGCTGGCAAGAGTTCCAGGAGACAATCAACATCTGGAAAATGCCAGACCATGTTCATGGTATTCTGCTGAACGAGAAGGAGAGACCACCAAAGACTTTCTTGCAGAAGTTCTACGAGGGTGAGTTCCGAACCATCGTTTGTTAGGCACTGTTGCTAATTGACATCACTGCAGGAAGAGATGAGAATGCTATTGTACCAGCAGCGTCTGGCGTCGCATAGAAGTTCAAATAGACCCGTGGACTTGATATTTGAAAAGAAGCCCTCTTGAATCCTTGATGAATGCCGGAAAAAATCCCTCACGCCGGAAACCTGATTATGGACCATTGGAAGTATGATGTACTTGCTGAGAACACACAGATAATACCGTCTTTCCCACTGACCCAGACTGCATAGAAATTGCTCACCGCCATTCCTGTTATCATTCTATCGGAATACGATGTGAGCAGTGGACTTTACCTAGCTTTATGAACTAATCAGCTCGCTTTGACGATCATACGTTGATCCACCAAAATCTCTACTATCCATTCCCTTGCGTTGACGGAGTCGCATCACTCCATTCGCCAGGCAATTCTTCACGTTAGATTGCCGTTTGGGTTCCTTCATGATTAATAATAAGGAAACGGCTCTGGCTTATCTATGTCGAGGGGACTATGATCTGTTTCAACGCCACTAAAGCAACGAGGGTTCTTAGGTCCTGTTCCTCATCTCTTACCATGAGTTCTACCGACAAGAAGAGCCTCGAAAATCTAGAGACCAAGTCCTCGTCAATTGTGGACGAGAAGGCATCCTACTCACCTAGTTCAGATTTGATTAACCTCGGAGCTGGAGATGAAGCTCTGAAGCTTGTGAGCCTAGAAAGAAGTGCAGAATTCAGGGAGCAGTATAATAACGATTTGCGCCGGAAGATGGTACGTCAACTGCAGTCAAATAGTTGCTTGGGATACTAACACCCGACAGAATTTGTTTGATTCCACCTCTGCAGCCGTTTACTTTTCGCAATTCTTATAAGTGTGTTGAGAGGGTTTGCCTCGAATGACTATGATCAGCTGTCAAAGGAATAAGACATCATTGAACTATGCCAGGTATCGCTCTCTGACCATCCTCATACCTTGGAGTTAATCCTTTTCCTCTTAGTGTCATGGGTCTCCCGATCAAGGGACAGGTAAGTTATTCTCATCGCTCGAAGCCTCTAAGCAAAGACACTTTGACTGTTATAGCAATAAAACTTGGTTTCAATGTCATTCGACCTTGGTATGACTCCTACTCTTCTTACTCTCTGACTAAAGGTTTTCTGGTCTTCGAATTCCCCACCGTCTACCTAGCTCAGAGAGCTCGAATCGCAAAGTACCTAGGTTCGTTCACATTTCGTGGCCCGAATAGAATACTCATGAATAACAAATACAGGCAGTAACGTGGTCATATGGGGAACTGTACTGGCCCCTCATGCCGTGGCTCCTACCTTTGGCTCATTCTTTGCACTGTGATTCCTTCTCGGTACGTTGTTAAGTACAATCCATGGACGTCGTTAATGACGCGTTGACCAGGCATGTGTGAGCATTGTGTTGCTTAATTCATATCGCTTCAATGTTCTACGAAACGAATTTCATGGGTTTTACGTCATGGTCAGTATCATGCATTTAGGTGGAATCACTGGGGCTGATTTTGGATCGTGAGTAGAATGGTCTAACGAAGATATTTGAGGCCTTCGTCGCATATGTGCGTCTTCCATGCCCTTGATGTAACACATTGTTTGACCACCAACAATAGGGTGTAGTACATTATGATGGACAATCATATTACATACACGGCCAGACGTTCGTTGATACACCTTGGATACACCCGTTCAAGCACCTCCTTGATACAGGCCACTTATACCCAAATTCGAGCACAGGCTAAAAATCGTTTGTAAATCGCCAGCGCACAATGTTCCAAAGGTCCAAAATTGTGAAATACCACTACTGCTTGGTGGTTTCGCGGCTGTAGTCGGACTATGTGTTCTAGTTTGGATGCCGGATTCTCCCATGCAAGCGCGATTGAACGCATAAGAACATGGTTGATTGTGCTTAATACGCTACCAAGTTATTCCTTGAATATGATAAAATCTCGAAGCTGGTATTCCTAATGGTAGAATGAGCAACTGTGGGCTTTCGAGTTGAGCTTGACTTGTCCTGACACTGCTAATTGGCCATTAGGACTTTGGATACACGTGATCACTTCCCATATCCCCTCGCATGCTCAGACTCTGCCTTTGCGTGCCAACTCCGTGCGAAGGGTTCGAAGCAGACTTTTGATTTTGAGTACCCCGGAAGGAGCGGTTGCTTCTCTGACTACGCTCCTCTGTGGTTGGCACTCGGACAAGAAGGTATTTCCATAATTGTCGGAGTGGGTAATCTATCGTTCGTTTGCTAACGTTCGGTGACACCAGCCACGCTCCGCGTCGGAACTCACAATGGGACCGGCCAGAAAAGGTACTCTGTTATTCGGTACGTTGAAAAATCGCATTGTCCATAAACTTTGGATCGAGACCCTTCCTTATGGGTACGTTCGGTAGTGCGTTACGCTGGAATCAATCTTGGCTTGAATGGCCGCAGATCGAGGCACTGAAAGCCGAGAAAGGGTGGACAGATGAGGATGTTCAGAGGGAAAGAAAGAGACCGTCATGGCCTTCGCTGATATAACGGATAAACAGTATGTCCCGGGTTTTTTCCGTTCTCCGACCGAGGAAGTAACCTATGTTTTCCAGGAATATTGCTATGAAAAATACTTGATGTACACGACCTAGGTATACTGTATTTGGAACGACATGCACGGGGTTAACGGATATGATTTTACACAATGATGGTGGAAGACTGAAGTAATGGGGGAGTTCTTCGTTAGTACTAATTCCGATGGTTAGAATAAGACAATCTGTGAAACAAACTGAGTAAATTTATTTTTAGCAAACGGCGAATCTGACGTACTGCTTTTGTGGTTTCATCAACCTCCTCCGCCAACAGTTCACAAAACTCCCTCATCTCACCAAAGACTCTGGTCCGGCACACTTGGCATGCTGCACAGGCTTTACCCAAGGCCTCATCCACCAGTCCCTGGTCCTTCACAGTCGCAGGAGAGGGTCTTTCCCTTAATGCGCGCCCCATGACAGTCATAAAATCCTGCCACCATTTTGAATACACCCACTTCCTCCGGTTTTCCGAAATTGTCACTACCCATGTCGCTCCGTCTCGTCTAGCACATTCCGTACATTCGAACCAAACGTATGAATCCCTCGTGACCCAGTCTAGGTTCTGTGCTAGGTTGCTCGCGACTTCTCCGCAGCGAATGTGATACTCCTGAAGACGGATATATGATCCCGCAGTTATCCATTCCAATTCATCGATATAGCTTCTTTCCAGTAGAGGCATGCAAAGAGTCTGCCTTGCAGCGATCCTGCGCTCATCATACATCCCAAAACGTGTGGCGAATGCGAACAAGTGCAATGGTTGTGTATGGAGATACAACTCTGTGATTTGCTTCATCATCGCACTCTCTACACCGTCCAAGCAGTACTTTCTCGCTGCTTCAAACACCTCGGCTGCGAATTGAAGTGGTGGCATTGTGGCGCCTGCACCAAGGGGATAACAGAACCTGAGTAACGTCTCCAACGTGTCGTGATCTTCTTCGAGGGGTATGATCGCGAGGCCATCTTTCATTTCCTTTGAGCCCTCCGCCTGGGGCATTAACAGCATGCTCTGCCATACTGGGGATGCGAAGGAGAGGAAAGATCTAATGACACGGAAATCCACCTTGCTGGATATAGAGCGAACAATGACGTCCGCGTCGGGGTGATTGAATGGTGGTTCGAGGAGATCCACATAGTCGTTGGAAGCTGTGACGTCTTCAGACATGGTGGTGGATGGTTAAAAAAAGGTTTGATTACTCTGGAACCTGTCCAAAGGTTAAAGGCGCCTTATTGGCGGCGGCGAGGCTTTCGGTAACCACGCCGCAATCAGAAGAAGTCTCTTTTGATGTTCAGTTCAATCTAATAATAGGGTTAGTAAGAAAAAGAGAGAAGCAGAACAAATAGCACGCACCATATCTGTAGCTCGTTCAATCTCCACAGCAAACTCTTCCGCAAATTCCTGCATCTCCGTGAACACACGATCTTTGCAATATCTGCATTGAACCGCCCATTTAAAGACTTTGTTCAACAGCTCGGGATCCTTGACTGTGTCTCCGCATGGCCGCTGCTGCAACAGAGTAGCTGATTCACGCATGTAATCCAGCCACCAAGTCCTGGGAGAAATTGACTGGTTGTCATAACCAGTCACCGGCTCATTCCCGTTAGCACAGTCGCAACAGATTCCCCCAGCATCGAATCGCACGAATGATGCTACGTCTATCCATCCAAACGCAGTTGAGACTGCTCGTGCAGCCTTGCCGCAGTTGTAGTGGTATTCGTGAAGTCGATGAAGCGCCGTGGCAGGAACTAAATCAAGCTCTTTCACGAAACGCCGAGGAAGGAGAGGTCGAGTAAGAAGACGTTTAGCTGCTCGTCCGACCTGATCCCTAAGTTTGAATTGCCAGGCAACACAATATGCTTGGAGAGGTTCCGCGTTTATGAATCGTTCCATCTGTGCTACGATTCTCTTGGATACGGCAGTCATGTCGTACTTGATAGCGGGTTCTAGGACGAGCCGTATGTCATCTAGCGATTCGAGGACAGGTGCATGAGCTGGATGGATAAACATCAGGAGTTTTTCGGTAGCTGCACTGGATTCCGGTACTGGTACGATGGGAAGGCCATTCTGATCTATTTTCACCGAATCAGGCTGAGGCAAGGAGAACATTCCGTCGAAGAAAGAAGATGATAACGAAAGGAGAGTTTTGTACATCATAAAGTCAACTCCATCGCTAGTTCGTAGAATAACGTCCGCTTTGGAATCGTTGAATGTCGAATTCAGTAATGAAGCTGAAGCTGTACTTGAATCTACGTCCATGCCAGAGAGAAAAAAAGTGACTGGATTATAGGGAGTAGTGATGGTTGTTGGGAGAGCTGTTGGTCCCACGCTTGGCAGTGCTGACCCTGGACTGCGCGACACGACTCTGACACGACCAGCAACGTTGATTACTAGGTCCCAGCAAGACTCGTTTTCACAAGATATGATCGTTTGTTTCACTTCGGAAGATTGGCTTTACGGGTCTCACTTTGCAATTGAACGACGTGATCATGCGACTCGTATCTGCCACAGCTGTGATCCGCAGTACTGGTGCAAGCACCCATAACAAATTTCACCAGCTGACATTGAGCGGCTCTCCTTCCCTGTCATTTCCCGAGTCAACGACAAACTAAGCCTCCCGCCAACTTACCGCACTCAAGTCACCAGAACATGCGAAACAAATATTGGTTCCCGCCGTTCCGCCAACGTGCATGAAACTGGTTTAATTGGGGTATGGGGCAAATGATAGACGTGATGCACAGTTAGTGGGATTGAATGGGTACTGTAGATCTCAACTCCGCAAGTCACTTGCGGGGAATCCATTGCTGTTTCTCCATCTTTCTTGTCAATCATGCGTAGGTTGTGGCCTGATCTGATTGATGTACAGTATACATACAAAACCCTGGGGTTTGGCCTACTTTGACCTTGTGTGCTTCTTTTCTGTGAAATTTGGGCTACACTCGTGTTGCAAATACATCCCTCCCCAATTACTCCGGGTTGGTTATGACAGGGCCTGGTACCTGCTACCTGCTTGTAGTACCTACCTACTGGGAAGCCGACAATTGGCTGCCGCCTGCTGCCATGCGAATATCGTACGATGCAGTCAGCTGCCTAATAAACTTTACGACATTCAATAGAAAACGTTTACATTCATAAAGTACGTCTGCAAGCTGGCTGCTCACATAGTGTAATGTTGCTGTTTTGAGGGTACGCTTCTCGTCTTGTCCACCAAATGAGGGTTTACACGTCACCTTGTTCGGTGATTGGGGGAGGGTCATTGGGCAAAGGGTATGGGTGCAACGGCCGATGATTTTGTCTTTGTCGATTGGGGCGTTGAATTGATAACATCGGGTCCGGAGCATTGCGAAACCTCGCTTAAGCTCGGAGCATTGGTGCTCCAGGTTCAAATTTCAATTGCGCCATCAGCGCGACAAGCCGGATAAGGACTAGAATTTGCTATCTTTAGACAAACCGCGTCTTGCTGGAAGGGCACTCGAATTTTATCGATTGTTCGTCTTACATATGATCGTGGTCAGGCTCGTGGAACCGTGAAAAACAAAGGAAACTGGTGCCTTTTCAAAAAAAAAAACTCCCGGAACAAACTTGGTGATTTGCATTTCCGTTGGTAGTTGATGTACGAAAGACCCCGGCAAGCTTGAATCAAGCTAAATGTTGTAACCGCAAACGGTCATCTCGCGTGTGCATGGGAACCGATTCCTTGAGAATGGTCGGTCGGACCAACATATGGACAGACCAGTAAAGGGGCTGTGAGCCGTTAATAGCAGTGTCACAGATCTGAGAGAGCGCTGTTGCATGCGTTTGAGGGTTAGCAAAATCCGGAACTTTTCGGAATCGCTGACCCAGATGGAATGATGATGATGATGCTCCAGCAAAAAAAAAAAAATAAATCCCTCAGCACAAGTCGCTCAGTTGTTTCTAGATCTCTCCAGCTGTTACTTGTGATTCTGAGCGAGTGATGTTACCGGTGCCTGGCAATAAAGTCCACTGGGAATGGCGTTAGAGAGCGGATTCCTTTCGGTATGATACAATGACTATGAGGAGGAGTGGGAATGAGCGGTCTTGAAACGGTATGGATCAAAAATGGGGTATTCAGTCATCATGGTGTGTGGGGCAACTGCTGTCTTTGTCTTCCTTGTACTGTAAGCTTACTTCCTGCAAGTTCCAGAGGTTGAAGGACAAGCTTTGAAGTGCATCAAGGGTCGACAGCGATACATATATACACACACAATGTGCAATCCAGGCTTGAACCTGATTGGAGTTATCGGAATGATCAAAAAAAGGAAAAAGCTGAAAAAAGGTACAAAAAATGAAAACGCGTGCTATGGTTTTTGAAATTTAATCCATATTCGGCCACCCGGCGCGGATGAAGGCTGAGACCGTGGTCCGTTGCCGCCCTCTGTCTGGGTGACAGTGTAAAACAGTGGAGCTTGCATTTCTTCCGACATCCTCGATCACCTCTACTTTTCCTCTCTCCCCATCGTCTTTGACATCCTGCTCATATTTATCGACCTCGGCGGACAGTGTCGTCCTTTCCTGCTCCCCCGCTATGGCCCATTATCTCCCTGTCTTGATGCACTCCGTCACTGCAAACGCCGTACCCGACGACTCTTCTCTGGAAACTCAACCAAGAGCGCAAGTCGATTATCTTAGCCATGATTGGAGAGAAGAGGATGTCTGGCGCTCATGGAGAAATATGACGAGGCAGAAGAATGAAATCGCCAATGGTATGCGCCTAGAGAACGCAAGTTGGAGGACGTGGTGGAAGCAGCGGAACAAGTTGAAGACTGTGAACCCAGAGACTCTCAACTGGTCTGTAATCATTTTATACCCTCGGTTATTCTCTCTAATCTTTCATATCATTCTTATTTTTACATGCTCTGGTTGTTTGCGGCTTTGTTAGGCTAAAGGACTCTGATGTTACATGGCTCTATGGCCCCCTGCACACAGCTGTGGACTGGTCACCTCCACCAAAACCCAGATATGATAGAGAAAGACATCGGGTTTCAGCCCATGATCGTCTTGACCTCTCGACAACGCCAAAACAGAAATCCATCCTCAAATATCGAAGCATAAGTGAATTGCTCACAAGCGACTTGCCCACAAGCCCCGTATTCAGCCCTTCAGAAAGCGATGGCGAGCATGAAGGTCAGCCTAGTATCGTTCATGTCTGAAGAAGCGATATCTTACAATGATATCTAGGTATTTCGGCATCTAAACCACGCCGACCCTCCCTCGTTCATACTAAATCGGACACTCATATCACTCGATGGGGACCCGACCGTACATTCCGCAAGGATTCTCCACCTCGCATAGAGCCTCCCGGCGCCGCCGGATCCACATCATCCAACACCCTGGCTAATTCGCGTCCTTCTCGCACGAACAGTTCAACAAATCTCACGGGGTACTTTTCCTCGCATCTTGGCAGTCAACATCCCCCCACTTCGCAATCGTCGTCATCCAATTCAAACTCGGCTTCTGCCTCTCCTCGAGGCACCGCAAGCGAGCTTGCTCCTAATTCGGTGGCGCCTCAAAAGAAGAAGCACATCACTTTCAACACGTTTGTGGAACAATGCATTGCGATTGATAAGCCAAAAGGACTTATATGCGACGACCGGTATGAAGGACTCGACGAAGATGCTCAAATCGGTGACGACGATGGGTATGTGACCTTCTATCTGAGCTTATCATTTTCATATATATATAGCTTACCCTTCTTGATAGTTATGACGAAGACGTGGAAAATGAGGATGAGTTTGACGCCGACTGGGGTCTGAACGAGTGTGCAATCACTGATTCAGATTCCGATTACGACGAGGACATCTTCATTGAAGATCAGGATGACGATGACGACGAAGACGAAGTCGAGGACTTTGACAATGAAGGTGTCATCGAGATGCGGACTTCACGCCACTCCAGCAAGGACGACCGCTTGAAACCACCACGTTCAAAATCCAAGGCATCAACTTCCTCGTCATCTTCCGCAGAATCTAATTCATCACCCGCTTCTGGAAAGAGGCGCAAGCCACTACCTACACACATCAGTCGTCGCAGACGTTCGGGCGCCAACAGCACTAGCACTGCACGACCTTCTATAAGTTTACACAGGAACTCGTCCTCTTCGGGTCTTGGGTCGGATTATGCGCAGTCGCAAATGGTTACCATTGCTCCTATCGCACCTACGGTCCTCAAGACGGGTAGTTCCAACAGTTTTGCATACCCAGGGTCTTTCCCAGCCTGGGATGGGTTCGGGGTGCATGAAGACGGAAGTGGTGGTTCTAGATATGCTGGTTGGATGGATGGCTTTGGCGACGAAGCTTTCAGTGATGACGGAGGCTTTGGTGGTGCTATCAGTGGTGGAGCAATGTACGGCGACTACAAAAGTAGTGACAGCGAGAGTGCTGGAACTCCAGTCGAGCTCGTCTACATGCCACCACCAAGTGGGAGATATGGTTCGTCTTATGGTGGACGGTCGTCGGCTCTCAATGTGAGCAGAAGTACAAGCCCTCAGATTCAATCCAATGTGAACGGAGCAGAGGCAGAGGTCGAATTGATGGAAGACGCAGATGAGGAGCGACGGTCAGGCGATTCCACAAAGTCGGAACAGCACGTGCAGTCGAGGACAGAACAAGCAGGGAAACCGGACCAGCGAAGATCAAAAGAGACAGAAGGCGAAGACAACGTCTATCACCATCAGGAAGCGTTCTTCTCTGCAGATAGCAGCTCGAAGAAGCCCAAACACAATGGTGGTTCGGCTGGTATTGTTTCCCCATCACTGCCTATTGTAGTAAGAACACCGCCAGTCGTTGATCGTGCTGGTAGAGGTTCTGAAGAAGAGGGTACGGAGGAAGATGCGTACGACTACTTTGGTGGGCCTGATCTTGGAGAAGATTACACCAGGCGCGGTAGTCGAACGCATACGAGGAGGAAAATGTTGAGGTCCAGTGATGATCGACGGGACCGAAGCAGGAGTAGTCCTTCATCAAGTCCTTGCTCTCCGGACCTCACAGACGATGGCAGTGAGCGCCAGTCAAGGTCACGGTCCAGGTCGAAATCTCGCACTCCTTCTCCGCAGGCACCATCATCTACCACACCTGCCATATCTGTTCCTGGTCGAAACCCATCTTTTGACCGTACCAGCTCTTCCTCGTCCCTTCTCTCCCCTCCTCTACGCGGCCGGGGTGCTATCATCAATACCTCACCCGAGCCTTCATCCTCCAGAGGTCGTTCCTCTACTCGAACATCGTCTTCGTTATCGGACAGGGAGCGACCCAGATCTAATCATGAATCTCCACTTGGTAGTTTGTCGCCCGAGGGTGGTACAATCGGTATCGGGTATAGTGTTTATGCAAACGGTCGGATAGGTGATCGTGAAAGGGACCGTGATAGGGACCGACCGCAGCGTAGTAGTAGCCGAGGCAGGGAGAGGAAAGAGCGAAAGCTGAGCCACAGCTCGAGCCCTGACGGTATAGAGAATGTGGTGTCCGCAGGGCCCCCTTCGTTGTCTAGTAGTATGAGTAGCGACAGCATTGCTGCTGCAGCCAATAGCCCTCCTCAGTCACCGTCGCTCTCTTCGCCAGTAATTTCGGAATCAGGAATCTCTTCGGCCTCGAGTTCACAGACTATCGTGCCTGTATCGGAGTCAACGATGCCGCTCATTGGCGTTGATATTGAATCAGCGCGTGCTTCTTCGCCTAGATACCCCAGTGAGGACGATGTGATCCGCGCCTCGCATCCAACGCCTGCCAACTCGCCTGCGTTGAGCATGAGTGGTGCTGCTCATGCGATCGCCAAGATGAATCTCAGGCCCCCCATAGGTATAACCCAGCCCCATATGTCCTCGCCAAGGATGTCGTACTCGACATCATCGGTGGACCCTTCGACATCGATGCCAATTTCGTTGTCTCCCAATATTCTACCACAAGAACCCATTGTGCATAGTCGGAAACCGCTTCCTGACTCTGATAAGCCGCCAGACAGCCCTAGCTCTCCGGTCTCGAAATCGGCCGCTGATAAGGAACCGACGAGTCCTACCAATCCCATGGAAGACTCTATCATGGGCAAGGCGGCCGGCATCATGTCTTCAGCTCGAGCATATCTCGGGTTATGGAACCATGGTAGTAGCGATCGGAGTCAATAACCTATAAAGATGTGTCAGCTTCCGGCCTCTCACTTGGGCTTTGTTCATATCCTACCTTCATCATACCCTTCTTCGTTTAATCATTCATTTTATCGGTAATTTGCTTTCACCTTTGGTGTCTTCTTTCTGTGGATTTTTTTATAGCCTCTTTTGTAACTTGGACATTCCTCGCATTATGGTATATATGCAATTGGCATCATCAATTCACTTGACATTGTTTTTCTCTTGTCTCTCTTGGGGACAGTCAGTCGATGGCCTTACTTTATTCTCGTACATAGCTTGGTTTGATTACATTACGCTGCTTCTCATTATCATATCATGACTGCACAATGTACTACTGTTTTTTATTTTTATCACATTGCAATGCATATGACATTACAAGAAGTGGTAGGGTGTGGCGCAGTCCACGTATCTTAGATTTAACCAGCTATATTTAAGTTGCCCTGAGACTGTCGATCCAGGTTGGACCAGGATACCCGGAACTAGAGACCGCAATGACACGACGATCCCGAGCTCACCCGGGTCGTTGTTGCGGTAAGAGTGCATGCCGGTCCCGGGCAGCTCTCAGAAAGGACGGGCTTTCAGTACTCCGATGCTGACGACAGATGCTTCCTGAGAATGCGACGCACAAGAAAGACCTCAAGATTTCGAAGTAGAAACATATAGTTACCAAGAAATACCTGTAACTTTTTAGAAGCGGTCAGTTTCGGGATACAAGAGGAGAGAACCAATTATACAGAACCTTCTGACTCTCCTGAATTCGGATACTTGAGGAACCGGTATATAGATGACGCGAGCGCGGCGTGTGTATAGTAGTCAGGAAAGTACGCTCCAACACAACTTGTCTGTCCTTGGCAAGCGGATAAGAACCAATCATCCCTGGGCATTCTGATTCAGAAAACGATATAATTCTCGCCAGTCCTTTGCTAGCATAGACCTGAGCCATTCTTAGGTCGAAAGCTGAACTAAAATGAGAACGATATCGAGTCCTGAGAACCGGCAGTAAAATATGCCAGACTGCGAATCTACGGAGAGCGGCAGGAAAGTTTGCACTTGAGCTTGATGTTCCGGATCCTCAAATCTTGGGGCTGTATTCATTTCATCAGCACGACAAAGGAGCTACGAGTTGAAGTTATTGTTCTAGGTTCTGATTATCGTTTCTTGCAAGGTTCCTTGTCCTTCTGAATGTCGCCAATGAGTACAACGTGAGAGCACCACAGAACTCGCGCGTACAGGTCTTTCCAGCCTCTCCGCGGGTGACGTGAGTCATATAAGACATCATTCAGGTTCGAATCGACAACTGTAGAGCACAGTCGGAGTGATGGGAAATGGAGAGAGATATCCGGCGGATGATACGTGATTGCCAGGAAGAGGGAATCCGTTCACACGCGGGGTAAGGAGCATGGGGTACGCAAAGGGTTACGGCAGGTTTACTCGCATTGATTTTATCAACTCAAAAATGTCGAACGCTCAGCTACCCTTTCTTCCCGCTTTCTGTTCAGGACCACCATCATGGATACGGAGAAGCCCGTCGTCTCTTCTTCCAGCTCCGACAAAGAAGCTGCATCAATGCAAGCGCCGCACGAGACACCACTCTATAACGCCCATGTCGATGTCTCTGGTGTGGACGAGCGCAAACTCATACGCAAGATAGACTTTGCTCTTATCCCATGGCTATCCTTCTTGTATCTTTTGAGTTTCTTGGATCGAACGAGTATCGGAAAGTGAGTTTCTTCGTCTAGCACGTCTCTATCTGTTACTGACCCCTGTATCAAGTGCTAAGGTCTGTCGGATACTCTCTTCAGGTGCTCAAAATATGTGTAAACGATTCTGAATAGTTGTACGACCTGGAAAAAGACCTCGGGATCACCGACGATCAGTACCTCATATCGTTGACAGTGTTCTTCTTCAGGTATGTTTCCTTTTCCATTTCTGTGTGCTGCTCTTTTTGACTCTGGAAACAAGCTACGCCATTTTCGAGGTGCATATCCCCAATATTGCATGCTGGATCTTACTCATATTGACCGCCAGGTTCCATCAAACGTTTTCCTAAAACGCTTACGGCCGTCAATATGGCTCTCGGGACTGATGTTACTCTGGGGTGTTATGATGGTATGTTTTTGGGCACCATTCTCCCTCGATATCAATCTCGTTCACATGTTCCTTGCAGACAGTCCAAGGTCTTGTTCACGATTATGGTGGTCTCGTCAGTAAGTGACTCCACCAACACCTGTCCCTAAAGCTTGCAGAGCTCAACAGCTCTATTTTTGCCGTTAGCCATGCGACTCCTTTTGGGAACGTTTGAAGCCGGCCTATTCCCAGGTGTCAATTTTTATCTGTCGTGGTTGGTATACCGCAATACTTGATCATCAATCACTCGTTCCTGACGAAATCTGCATGTCAGTTGGTATAAGCGGTCCGAGTTTGGTATTCGTGCGGCCATCTTTTTCTCAGCCGCAACAGTATCTGGGGGTACTGTGCCCTTTTCAATTCCTTCTTCATTCAATACTAATCGGATCTCCTTAGCTTTCGGAGGGTTACTTGCAGTAAGCATATACGAAACTACTACGCGGAATGGCTGACATCTCGCATCATAGGCTGCGATTGCTCAGATGGATGGTGTTGGCGGGAAGCCGGCTTGGGCCTGGATCTTGTAAGTGACATTTTAAACTTTATAAGCGCCGATACTAAATGTGATGGGCTAGTATCCTTGAAGGCCTGCTGACAGTAGTGGCCGGAGTATTCTCTTTCTGGATCGTTCAGGACTTCCCGGATACAGCGAAATTCTTGTCGGAAGCTGAAAGAACTGTGGTAGTCCGTCGTCTTCAAAGTGACGACCAGTTTAGTGCTGGTGGCGAAAAGCTCAGATGGAAGTATATTAGAATGAGTATATTGGATTGGAAGACCTGGGTGGGAAGTAAGTGTGATGTCCAAGCTTCAGGGAATCTCAACAGCTGACTCCACTTTCGATAACTAGTGCTGATTTATGCAGGCTGTGACATGCCTCTCTACGCGTTTTCCCTTTTCCTTCCGTCCATTATCAATCAAGTCAGTCACAGTGTCTGCGTTATCGCATCCAGTGCTCATTTTTCTTTAACAGCTCGGTCAATTTGCTACAAACAGGACGGTGGCAAACCTGTTGACTGTTCCCGTTTATGTCTTTGCCTGTATCGTCACCTGTCTGGTTGGTTTCCTCGCGGACCGGTATGGCAGACGAGGCTATTTCAACATGTAAGATTGACATTTCCTCCTGAACCCGACATTCTAACCTTTTTTATCCTTAGCGCATTCTTCTGTCTAGGTGAGCGTTAATCTTTCTACCCCAGCACCTGACCTTACAATTCATCTGTTGTAGGTGCTGCCGGCTACATCATTCTCATTGCATCAAGGAATCCGGCTTTGTCTTACTTTGCTGTGTTCCTGGCGACATGGTACCGTTTTACTGTTCTCTCAGTGACCGTTGCTAAGAGTCTCTCCCTGTAGCGGTATCTTCCCTAACATTCGTAAGTTGATATCACTTCACAACGTCGGTTTGTTACTAAAGGTCGTTCTGCACGCAGCCAATACCATGTTTGTACAAGCCGCATTATGTTACCGTAATGACCTCAAGTGCTCATTGTCGTTCACAGTGCATGGATGTCCAACAACGTTGAGGGGTCTTACAAGCGTAGTGTCACCTTGGGAATGGTCATCAGCTTGTATATCTTATCTTTTTTATAGTGTTTCTTAACCGATTGATTGATGTTTTCCCAGCGGTAATATCAACGGCGCCGTCAGCTCGAATGTAGTAAGTGTTCACGACCGGTTCATCGTCAAGGCCAATATTGACTATAACATTAGTATCGTTCAGAGGATGCGCCATGGTACCCTCTCGGTCACGGTGAATAGTGCGATTGCCTCCTCCATGATCAGTCGCTAACCCATTAATTTACAGGACTGGTACTGATGTACATCGCCATCGGAATAATCACCTCTTGTATCTACCTTTTCTTCGTTAAGCGAGAAAACGCGAAGAGGGAGCGAAGCGAACGGGACGAGATTATCGGAGACTCAAAGACCGGCCACGAGAAAAACGGCCGATACGATTCGATTGCTGACGCGAAGAGAGAGAAGGGAGACGACTACAGTGGATATCGCTACACGATTTGATCTCATTCGCAGTTTTATGGATTCAAGTTGGTATGTAGACCAGACTACACCCAAACTACGCCCCTAGCAATGTATCTGTAATGAAATGCTTATAGTATATCCTTTTTTTGTGTGGATGACGTAAACTATGGCAAACATGGACCCACAACGCGTTCTTCGGTTCACCAATAGCTCTCGTTTGACTCGCTCTCGCATCGTTTTCGTTTACATTCGATCAAGCACCAGAAAATCCAGCTCAAACAATGCACGCGAGAACCTCGGCTACCGTGAGTCTAACTATAGTGGAATCTGTATTGATTACATACAACTGGTTACACGACATAGCAACAAGGAGCACGAGTAGCAGCTCTACAAGCTGAAGTCGACCGACTGCAGCAAGAATTGGGGTACATTTCTCGATTGAAGGATCATTCTTGTCATTTGCCTGAGACCTGGGTCTGCGCAGACCACACGAAGACGCGGAAAAAATCGTTGATCGCCACATCAAGCTCCTTCATCAATATAACGAGGCAAAAGACGCGACGCAGATGCTAATCGGAAGGGTAGGTAACATCTCGAGTTTCGGCAACGTGGCTTGCCTGAATGCTGACGATGTTGATCACTGTAGCTGGCGAATATGAAGGAAACGACAGTTCGAGAGATACATCGCGAATTGAATCTTCCGGAGAGTGATTGATACTGTATGGAGTTGGCATGGAGACTCTGGAGGCCAGGAAAGGTGGATACATAACTCGAAGGTTCTATGCACATCGATCAATGTCAGGATGCCCTATCCGGAGTATTGGTATGAGTCTCCAACACGGCGTTATGGCTCGAATTGCCTGGAAGTCATCAAGCTCAGGGTCAACACCTTCTCCAACGCCAACAATACTCGTTCCCCAATGTGGACAGACCCCACTTATCATCCAAGACTATGCCCTGTCCTTCCCCGATGCCGAATAATAACCACGAGAGAAACTTCCTTGCAGGTGCGTGGAGGTTCTTCCAATAAGCCTGAGATCAGGACTCGAAGATGGTGATTCTTGAGAACATGTCTGCAACTGAACGTTGTACCACTGAATTCTGGGGAATAGTATGAAGAACTCGGTTAACACACCAGTCCCACGATTTTCACTCCCTCGAAGACCTGCACGACCCCAGCGGATTGGATTGTCCAAAACGGCGAATATGCAGTCCATGATTCCATGCGAGTGAAAGGAGTAGGTGCGAAAAAATTGCCGAGTGGCATCGCTTGACGCGCACGGCTGTTGTCGCTGATCCCTTCATTTGTCGTCTCGTTACTTATGTACCCTGCAGCACAAAACGCAGTCCCGCAAAGCAGCATGTACTCGGTACCTTATTCATACTGGATACTGGATTTGCCCATTAGACTAAGCTTCCAAGTTAGGAAGCAATAGAACTGTACGTATAAATTCCTTTATGTCGGTTGCTGCACCCTGGTTAACCAATCGACATGGAACCCATAGTGTCTAGCTTCTCCCTCACAGTCCTTGCTGCAAGCGTTTTGGTTCGTTCGTTTTGTTTGCCACGCTCCCTTTGCTCTCATACAAGTCACAATATAGGCAACTCACATGTGGTACAAGAATCATGAGCCAACTTCGTTCACTGCATTGTTCCTAGGTCTATTTGTCGTACCAGGCTTCATCGTTTTCACTCTGGAAACAACTATCCTAAACGCTATCCTTTTGACGTACCCAACCTTCTACACGTTACTCTTAACGTCAATCGTGGTATATCGCCTCTCGCCTCTTCACCCACTTTCCCGCTATCCCGGTCCACGGATCGCCCGCGTATCCAAATTCTGGGGTGTTTGGAAAACGGTCGATGGCAAACTTCCGGAATACTATCGACAGCTCCATGCGCGATATGGATCTATCGTTCGTATTGGTGATACAAAGTCTTCTCCCTCTGTCATGCAATACTGATGCCTCTCGTTCGTAGGTCCTAACGAGCTCTCAGTAGTCGACAAAGACTTGATCCCCCAAATTCTGGGTACTCAAGGGATGCCTAGGGGTCCGCGTAAGTGAAACAGTTCTTCACATAATTTCTGATTCTGATGGTATGCACTCAGTTTGGGAAGGTCGCCGTGTAACACCGGTGAATAAATCCAAAAGAGACTACAACGTCATTCTCCAGCGTGACTCCGTCCGACATTTGCAATTGCGCAAGCCGTGGAACAAAGCTTTTGCGAACGAACCTTTACTCGAATACGGCGAAGCCGTTGTGAGGAAAGCTACAGAATTTGCGGAAGTGCTGGAACAGAAGTGCAAGGGAAGTCAGAAGAAAGTTGTAGACCTGTCGAAATGGATTGATTATTTCTCGTGAGTATTCGTGCGTTTAGCCACGTCTAGCACTGATCAAATCCCTAAGATTCGACTTCATGGGTGAACTAGTGTACGTTTCGTGCAAAGATACGTCGCCTGAGATCAAGTTTTGACCCAGTTACCCTAGTTTTGGTGGAGGCTTTGACATTCTACGCACGGAGGATAAAGATCACTTTCAGGAGACCATGCAGAAAGGACTAGTGTTTGTCTTTAGTTACATTCTTATTCAGGAATCGGACGCTGAAACTCTCCATAGGTTGCCCGCTTATACTCAACAAGTTCCTTGGCTTACACCCATTCTACGAAAGCTCCCACTCACCGGCGATTCAATGCGCATTTTTGGAAATTTCGCCGTGGAACGAGCAGTACTGCGTGCGTCTCAAGACGTGAAGCGTAAAGACCTTTTCTACCACTTGGTATGTACAACCGCCTGTGATCATTACTCGAAAGGCTTACCATGCGGTGTTTCCAGGTCAACAATGCCTTGGATGAAGAGGCATCCCCCATGCCCTTCATTGTTTCTAATGCAGTCCTCGCTATTGTGGCTGGATCCGATACCACTGCTTCTGCCTTATGCGGCGTTATATACTACCTCCTCTCGAACCCCGGCTACATCGAACTCTTACGGAAGGAGTTGGAGGTAGCATTTCCACCTCTGAAAGATGGTTCTACACCACTGGAGCTCGAAAAGCTCGCAGAACTACCTCTACTGAATGGGATCATGTATGTATGTTTCCCCTCGACCCGGCTATATCGTATTGAGATTCATGTATGCAGTAACGAGACTCTGAGACTTCAACCTCCAATTCCTACGGGCCTCCAAAGAGCCCCAGAACGTGGTAGTGGTGGTCGACTAGTTGGAACACAGTGCGACGCCTGCTCTTGCTTCTCGTTTCGAGTGACTAACGTGCAGCTTCATTTCAGCTTCATTCATGAGGACACAGCTATTCTCGTGCCGCCCTACGTGCTTCACCGTGATCCACGTTATTTCTGGCCGAAGCCGGACACGTTTTGGCCTGAACGATGGATTGAGTATCAGAAGAATCCCGACATCATTCTGGAGACCGCCGCGTTTATACCTTTTTCATCAGGACCTGCAAACTGCGCTGGAAAACGACTTGCCATTCTAGAGATGAGGTTTGTGGTAGCCTTGTTGGCTAGCCGGTTTGACATGCGGTTTACCCCTGTTTGGGACACAACGAAGTGGGAAGAGGGTTTGAAAGACCGGTTCATGGTTTCCAAGGGAGAGCTGATGGTTGAGGTTTCCCTGAGGCAGTAAAAGCTTGTGTTGGGATACATTACTCGTAGGATTGGATTCGAAACCCGCTTTGGATTCTACCTATACTCAAATACATACGTAATCGGATCTTCTACGCAAAGAGAAAAGACATGAGGACTCGAGTACACCGTTACATATACTGCTCGTAATGTGAGGCGCTGGAGAGTCAGCGCATTGTGTTCGACTCGGATACCCGAAACTGCTTAGTGCACGGGATCTGGTTTGAGCACCTTGTCGGGTAGGGATACATTGTCGTTTGAAGAAGTGCCTTGTTCGATGTCAACGTGGATAGAGGACATCTTGCGAGAATCACCGGTAACCGCCGAGGGCGTATCAGTACTGGTCATACCCCCTGTGGTTATGGTACTTGGCCGAAGTCTCGTGGCAAATCGAACATTCATCTCCGTATCATTGAAGGTGGTACCGGAATATTTTGCCTTGAAATAGAGATTCCTATACACCCGGCACGCCATCGAGCTGGTGAGAGCAATATCTGGAATAGTGAAGGTCGCCTGGTAGATCGGTGGAACAGAGGGCGTTGTAATAAGGACAGTGATCAGGATGTTCACACCGACTGTGACCCTGACACATAGTACGCGCAAGTTAGCCTTCAACATGTTGATGGAGCATGGTTCTCTACTTACAAATAATACTGTTGTCCACCCCTGAACATCGCTCTTGATAGGCGGGGTAAGGTTTTCTTTGGAAGGAATATGGTGCGCCAGCTCCAACCAGTCTCGTCTCCGGGTCCGTGTGAAGTCAAGATCTTGTAAGATATTGCCAAAAACACGAGCGAGTCGAAAACGAGGGGCATGATTGTGGCAGCTCCAACATAATGTTTGATTCCACCGTTGATACAGTACCCGGTATCTTCGAGGGGCGACGCCCTTGATCCCACTGGGGTGACGACGGATATCCCGACATTGGCGACCCACAAAAACGAAAAAACGAAGCGGATGGACCTGGAATCTGCGAAGACCGCCATGACCCGGCGAAGAAAGAGAAAGGAACTACTGCTGATGGCTATAACCCAACAACTGGTGATACCGAATTCTAATTTAACGCAGTCGGGGCCGGGGGTTGCTGGCGCCGATTGCTTAAGGTCAGAGAGAAGTTCTTTGAAAGAGCGAATGAACTCACTTTTCGCTATGACGGAAAGGAGCACGTAGGACAGGGCAGAAATTCTGAGAACTAGCTTATAGCCAAGGAACCGGGTTATCTGAGTAATTTGACTAACCTCGAAAGAAAGTAAGGTATCGTGTTCGAGTTAAAGTGTCGCATGAGATAAATGTCCTCAGGTAGAGACGACAGCATATCCCACATGAAGGCCTGTAGAGTGAGGGTTCAACAAGCTGGGAAATCTTTACAGGGAATAAAGGCTGAATACCCCAAGAGTAGCAAGGTAAATATTTCTGGACACTTCGAACTGAGCAGCGGTCACCGGAGGGATGTGATTGAGATACACATCGGGGTTCGGTAAACCTTTAGTCGAGTTGGTCGAGCTCATGGCTGCTTGTGCGGAAACCTGGAGGAGTCTGAGGTGAGAAGGCTCTTACTTATGCCTTCGTCAGTCATCATCAAGTTTGTAAGTCTTTGGTGCGGGATGGCATCTCACTAATGGGATGAACAATGCCAGCCTCACACTTTTGGACAGAGTGGAGCCATCTTGACTGAACCTTATCATGCCAGTATGAAGGTCAGCGGGGATGTGAAGCAGGTATATTAATACTACACACTGGAATTGGAAGTGGATCAAAAGCGGTTTTCCTGCCGTGGGTTAATATAAGTAACGGGGAGCACCCAGACAATCTCACCCCGACCTACATCATCTGCGCGCTCGTAGATACGGGCGGTTCTCCCGCAATCCATCTTGATGGTGAGATGCAATTGCCATCCCAGTAGTAGCATGTCCCACGAGATATGTGGCGAAATGACAGCGCCGATCATGCCGCTTTTTTCGACTTGAGCATGAGGCAACCTTCGAGATAAATAAGATCGTAGTTGTGTAAGGAAGACGAAGGACAAATGGAGGAAGATGAAGGAAGATGAAGGAAGATGGGGGAAGATGAAGGAAGATGGGGGAAGATGAAGGAAGATGGGGGAAGATGAAGGAAGATGGAAAGGTTAATTGAAATTGGTCGCGTCAGACTCTTGCTCGGCAAATACCGAGGGCATGCTCCACGACCACGGCATGTCAACGACTTCGTGTATAGCTTCCAGACATTGCCATCCCTTCCCCATGGACTCCGAACTTTATGTTCCAGCAGCTCTGCTGGTTGCGAGTGCTTCTGTGAATAGCTCTCTTCCTCATGGATTATGGACTCTGACATATGTCATAACAGGCAACGCACCTTTGGTTCAAGAACTTCGAACCTCGAGCCTACGCTCCCGTTCTCATCGCTGTGTTCTTAGTTCCCGCACCTCTCTGTTTCTCTCTCATGAGAAATTCATATTCCATCTTTTCTGCGATCCTACTCGGATATTCATCCTTCTATGTGTCTCTCTGCACGTCCATTGTGGCATATCGACTTTCACCATTGCATCCTCTCGCAAAGTATCCAGGTCCCTTTTTGGCACGTACGACAAAGATTTGGACCGTCTGGAAGGCGTTCGATGGGAAGCTGCCACAATATTACGAACGCCTACACGCCCAATACGGCTCGATTGTTCGCACCGGTATGTGTACCATTGAAGGTGCCAGCTAACAACTTACTGTTCTATTCCAGGCCCGAATGAGATTTCTGTAATTGAAAAAGATATGATCCCGCATATCCTAGGTAGTCAGGGTATGCCGAAGGGTCCCCGTGAGTAGTCGAATCCTTACCAATTTCGATCCTATTTACGAAAGTCTGTCGTCAGTCTGGGAGGGTCGACGTATTACACCTTCGAAAGATAAAGGAAACTATAGTTTAATTGGACAGAGAGACTCCAACCGCCACGCACAATTACGCAAAGCGTGGAATAGAGCCTTTTCTGCTGAAGCACTGCTCGATTACCAGGACATTCTCGTCAAGAGAGCCCGAGAGTTGGCGAGTCGACTGGAGGCTACTTACCGGGAGGGTCAGAAGCAAGTCGACATAGCCAAATGGATCAGTTATTTTTCGTAAGTTGTAAACTCATTGCTCAATCTCTCCGGCTCAACGCCAGATAGGTTTGACTTCATGGGTGAGCTAGCGTGAGTGAGTCTAGCCTCGCATCGCCGTCAAATAGTGAAGTATCCTTTCAGCTTTGGTGGTGGTTTCGACCTCCTCCAAAATGGTGACAAGAATGGTTATCAAGCTGGCATGGAGAAGGCTTTAATGTATGTCTTTCGTGATTTCTCAGAGGGCCGTGTTAAGAAATGTCAAAGCCTGCCATCGCTAACCCAGCAAATACCCTGGCTTGCTCATGCTATCCGTCTGCTGCCGGTAGGTGGTTCAGCTACCAGCGCATTCGGAGCTTTTGCGGTCAAACAAGCAAAGATTCGTTCTACTCAGAACGTGACACAGAAGGATTTGTTTTACCACCTGGTAAGGGAAAGAGTCGCCTTGTGGACACTTTTAACATCGCCTACTAGGTTACTAACACTTATTCTGACGAGGACGAGTCGCCATTTCCGCTGATCGTATCCAACGCTGTCCTCGCTATTATCGCCGGCTCGGATACAACTGCATCCGTCCTCAGCAATGCTGTATATTACCTTTTGGCGAATCCCCAAGATTTGGATCACGTACGGCAGGAGATAGATCAGGCGCTCCCTCGGCTTCAGGATGGTTCGACACCTTCAGATATGCAAGTACTTGCGGGACTCCCGTGGCTCAATGCTGTTATGTATGCCTTATCTCCCTACAAGTTGATATGCGTTGACGGCTTCTTTTTCTTGCAGCAATGAGACCCTTCGTTTACAACCGCCAGTGCCGACGGGCTTGCAAAGAGCACCGGAGAGGGGCAGTGGGGGAAAGATGATTGGAACAATGTAAGTGCGAGTACGCTTCAGATTTACAGGCTGACTGCACGTTTCGATAGATTTCTAAAGGAGGGTACTGCGGTTCAGGTTCCACCCTACGTCCTTCATCGTGATCCTAGGTACTTCTCCCCTGATCCGCAGAAGTTTTGGCCAGAACGTTGGATACGGGCGGGAGAAGATCCAAAGATAGTACTCGAGCTAGGAGCGTTTGTTCCTTTTTCCTCGGGACCTGCCAATTGCGCCGGAAAACGACTTGCTCTCTTGGAGTTGAGAGTTGTGCTGGCTTTGTTGATAAGCCGTTTTGAGCTTAGTTTTGCTACAGGGTGGGATGTGCGAAACTGGGAGAAGAACTTGAGAGACAGGTTTGTCATGTCAAAAGGTGAATTGATGGTTGGCCTCGAATTGCGATAAGTCTGCGTATTCTTTCCGTCATGGCGTAGCATGTTAGCCCTATTCAATAGAGATGGAGCGAGTTTTTTTTTTTTTTTGGAATAGATGGATGCTCTGTATGACCATGAACCCAGTACTATGTTCTGATAGGTACACATACTGCTTCTCAGCGTTGGTAGAATGATCTGAATGTAGCCACATATATGTTGGAATTGGAAAATAGGAGATCGCTCACGTACCTAGTACTACCGAGTCAACAGCTTCATCATTCCCACCAATGGCTTCCTCTGTCCACTTGCTGTCCTTGCATTGATCGTTATTCATTTTCTAGACGCGGAGATTTTTATAGACATGGGGTTGCGACGTCCTTGAACAACATATCCACAGCAAAGTGCGGAATCATCATGATCGCTCAAACCGTCGAGTGATATAAGCGGAATGGTCACATGTCCGATAGTCAAAAACAATTTCGTCGATTCCAAAAATCGCAAGCAAAAATCTCCGAGCGTCTCAAGCATCACGATAGCAAGAATCTCTCCGAGTCCTTTTTTCGTGAAAACTGCTTCTGGGAATTTTGAACTTAAAGTCATGTGATGCCATTTGATGCGATGGAAAAGGAACGCTATCCGGTTCTTCTTGAATCACTGGTTTGATCCTGTTGGTTTACAGCGCTCCGCCTGGGATTTTTGGACCCAATTTTCTCCTGTTCATCAAGCTCTCATTGATAATTTCTCATCTACGTCTAGTTGGAATTAGTCCTATAGAGCAGTGTATAATAAGTTCAACCTGGTGAGTCTCAATTCGGATACGCGTAAACGGCATCTTGAGCCTATAAAAGGGTCTCATCCAAAATGGAAGCATTCACCAATCTACATTCTCAATGCATCCAGAAGATCAAGTTGCAATTGTAGGCCAGTTACAATGTATGCTTTTCTCCGAAATGACCTTTGACCCTTGCAGGTTGGAATCGCCGCCGAGATGCCCAGTGGCAAGGACCATGATAGGAACCTGACGCATGAAGAATTTTTCGATTTTCTCTTGCGAGGTGGCAAAGCTTATGAGAATATACCCGCCGACCGTTTTGAGATACCTTCGTAGGTATCATGCTCGTATTAAATTTTTTCATCTCTGAAGACAACATCTAGTTGGAAAGGTCAAGGTCTCGGTCAGATATCTGTGGAAAAGGGCACATTCCTCAAGGACCTTCATCTCTTCGACAATCTGGAGTTCGGTGTATCCATCAAGGACGCCCAGGCGATGGCTCCAAGCACACGAAAGTTGCTAGAAATTTCCTTTCTAGCACTCCTCGATTCAGGGATTGACTATCGTTGTCAAAACGTAGGATGCTACACTTCTGGAATCGTCTGGGATATTACAAGTGTCTGTGATATGGTATAAGCTCGCTTTCTGTTTCTCTATCACCCATACTTACGCTCCTCTGAGCAGGACGAATATGGCATTCGCGGATCCTTTGCTGGTGCCCCAGCTATGGTCGCTAATCGTGTCTCGACTCACTTGGACCTCTTGGGGCCGTCCATCCCGATAGACACGGCTTGTTCTTCGACTTTGACGGCTCTTCACCTTGCTATACAGTCTTTACGTGCTGGTGAATGTTCGGCAGCAGTTGTCGGCGGTTCACAATTGAACTATCGGTAAACTACCGTCCCTAGCCATCATACCCACTTGTTCACCTTTATTTGTAGACTTTCCGATTGGATTCAATACTCCCAGGGCTCCTTACTCTCCAAGGATGGCGAATGCAAGCCTTTTGACGCATCCGCTGATGGGTAATTTCAGGTTTCTGACACGATGTAAGCAGACTGATGAAGTTTTATCTTTCCAGTTTTTCCCGTGGGGAGGGGGTAGCAGCCATAGTAATAAAACCCCTGTCGGCCGCATTGCAAGATTCAGACCGTATCTACGCAACAGTGAGCCAACAACTAACGCCTGTGTACCACGACCTTATCCGCGTTTAAATTAGATTTTAGGCTCTGCTATTAACTCCTCCGGTGCAGCCGCACCACCAAATGCCCCAGTCGCTGAGGCGCAGCTTGCCGCTATGCGACGGGCATTCGAGGTCGCTAATCGTTCTCCGCAAGACGTGGATTATGTTGAATGTCATGCCACTGGTACTGTCTATTTTTTAAAGTATTACAACTTCGGGTATCCTCATCATATGTAGGAACGGCGAAGGGCGATCCAACAGAGGTTAACTGGGTCGGAAAAGCTTTCCACCGAGATGATCATTCCCCACTCTTGATCGGGAGCGTCAAAGGCAACATCGGGTAACTTCTCGCTTCGGACTCCCTTCTTCCAGTTTACCCATATTCGGTTTAGGCACCTGGAAATCACCGCATTTTTTGCATCACTATCAAAGGTTCTCTCGATGTTTGAACGTGGTATTGTTGCACCAAACGTGAACTTTATTAAACCCAATCCCAGCATTGACTGGGGAAGCCTAAATTTGGAGGTTCCCGTTGATATCAGACCTCTGTCAACCCGGTCTGGGAGAAGATCACTTGTATCTATGGCGAGTTCAGGTATCGGCGGCGTCAACGGTCACATTATTTTGGAAAGTCCTCCAGTCAGAGAAACCGCAAATCATCGTTCTATGTCACGCTTTGTGCTGCTCATGGCTGGCGGACTGTCCCCCCGCTCTGCGTATGCCGTTGCTGACGTTTATCAAGAGCGAGACCTCCATACGTTACCTGTCCTTTCTACCATCATGGGCAGGCGCTCCAAGCAAATGACTTGGAGGTCATTTGCGATTCACGACGTGGAGTCGACGTCAGCTCTAAAATTCTCGACACCTACTCTGGCTACTCGCATCAAACCTCCTATTGTATTCGTGTTTTCTGGCCAAGGTCCTCAGCATGTTGAAAGTGCGTGTATGATGTCATTTATCATTGAGCTCGCTGATGTATCTCAACAGTGGGTCGCGACCTATTTACTTCGTACGAAGTCTTTCGGTCCAGTATCATGGAGATGGACGTCGTCTTCAAACAGTGCACCGGAAAATCTATCATCGAAGATTATGGCCTCTTTGCGGGCCCAAGGTCTGAGATTGAAGATCCCTGGCCGATTTCGTTGATCCTTCCATCGTTGGTTATCTACCAGATCGCCTTTTTCGACTTGCTGATTAGTTTTGGCATCAAACCCGATATCGTATTAGGACACTCTGCTGGAGAGACAGCGGTTCTTTATGCAAGTGGTGCAGGTCCGAAGGCTATGGCAGTCGAAATCGCTTGTGCGAGGGGGCGAGCGCTGGAGACCATTGAGGGGACCGGAACAATGGCTGCGTTGTCCTGTGGTCAAACCAGGGCGTCCGAAATTTTGAATTCACCTCTGCAGCGTGACGGGGATATTGAGATTGCTTGCTTCAACTCCCCAAACGCGGTCGCTCTTTCTGGCTCTGAGAACTCTATATTGACGATAGTACAGCGGGCCGAAGCTCAAGGGATCCTGGCGCGTCAGATTAGAACACGCGTACCAATGCATTCGTCCCTTCTGGAACCATGTCATGGGGTTTACACACAATACATGGAAGAGATATTCACTCAGTATCCAACTGCACATTTCCCGGAGATACCAACTTACTCGACGCTCTCCGGAGAACGTTTTATTAATCCTTTTACTTCGGATTATTTTTGGCAGAATACGCGAGGCACGGTCGATTTCACCAAAGCGCTTACGAGTATCACTCGCGATAATCCCCAAGATCTAACGTTCGTCGAGATATCTCCCCACCCAGTTCTAGCTAGTTACATCTCAGAAACCACCTCTTCAACTTCAGCCGTCTTATATGGTGCCCGCCGTCCTCGCGGGAATGAACCTGCTGAAGAACAGCGTCATCTTCTTCAACTTTTAGGACAACTGACCACCCTCGGCCATAACTGTGTGGACTTCACATCTGTGAATGGAGTGGCTTGCTACGGTGCAAAAATAGACATCCCACCATATCCGTTCGTTCGGAAATCTTTCCCTCTGTACCCAGATACTCCCGGACTTAGGAAACAGATGAGAAGACGCCACGGCCCACTTAATCATCCAGATCTCAGATTAAGTCGGGAAACACATCCCGTTCTCGCAGAACACGTAGTACGAGGAGAGTCCATAATGGTGAGTGACTTCACGAATGGCAGACGCAGGAATTCAAAACTTCTGTAGCCTGCAGCCGGATACTTGGAAATGGTAAGATGTTTTGTCTTCGAGTCCCGACCATTCAAACTGTTGACTTGCGAAGGCCTTTGAATTCGGGGCGACGACACTTCTGGATGTTAAGTTTCAGCGTGTACTGTCATTGAATGCCGAGAATCCCGTACAAATGGAAATCGCTCTCGATGGCGCACATTGGAGTATAAAGTCGACACTCAAGGGACAGGTATGTTCATCTCGTCTACCGAACGCTTCTATGACAACGGCTAAATTGCCTCACAGGTTCGCTTGCATGCAGAGGGTTTTCTTTCACATTCCTTACCCTCGCAAGGGCTGAGATCAAATATCGACCTTATTGCGATTAAGGAGCGCTGTCCTGATTCAATGACTGGTGCGTTGTCAAATTGTTTCTGCCTTAAATAGTGCTCAACTCAACTGGCAGATGTATACCCCTCTTTAAGCTACTTCTCATCGTATGGCCCTTCTTTTAGACGTATAAATGAAGTGAGATATGGTAAGGACGAAATGCTGTTGACCCTAAGAGGAATGGATGATGTGTTGTCGAGGTATGCTACGTGTTCCAATGGCTATCACAATATCGATTCTGAGCTCTGGAAGGGATCATTTATACCACATTCACCCAGCAATCCTTGACTCCTGCTTTCAAGCTACAGCGTTGAGGCAGTTACATGGAAATTTCGATCCGAACGCTTATTATTTGCCGGCGCGAGTCGCTGCAGTTTTTCTCCATCAACGATCGATTCCTGCGGAGCTGTTTGCTTACCTGCGAGTTAAAAAGTGGTGTCCAGGTAATTTGTCCCCCATTGAAAGCGATTAAAACACTGCTCATCGAGAACACAGCTTTTTTTGTCTATGATATCATTTTAACGGATGATCACGGTGAACGAATCTGCACATTACAATCTTTTCAGGTAGATAAACACCTGATCATACCGTATCTCGACGTTGAACGTCGATTCCACGTACAATACCAGCAAGTATCTTCAATCGGTGATTGTCCTCGAATCGGGTGACTTTCTGTCGATGCTAATCCAATACTCCAGGCCCACTTTCTTCGCAAAAAGACCAAACTTTACATGGGACTGAACGCGATTTCCTCTCACCTAACGCGGTTCCTGGCGTAGTCATACTCCAGTACCAACGAGGTCGAGAGGTAAAGCTACAAAAAGAACTCGAGAGCCTTAGCATTACGCACAGATTCCAAGTCTGGGTGGTCGCAGTCGAGGGCTTTGACGGCGATGCTGCCAAGGGTTTCTCCAGAGCGCTTCGGCACGAGTTATCGGCATGGATTATTCGTTTATTAATCCTACCTCCATGTGTCGATGTTTCCCTTTGTCTAGCTGTGGTCGAAAGCCTTCCGCAAGCCCTGGAACATGAGCCAGAGATTGTGCTCTGTCCAACCGGTGTCGGTTTTGACTGCCTTGTCCCTCGCATTATGCCCATCACACGTGATATCCCATCATCTAAAATCACAGTGACACCTTCGGCTTCGGAGCACACACTCCTTCCCGCCGGTCATTTGCGGGTGACCATTCAATTTGCAACCGAGCATCACAACTTCGTTGCCTTTATAGGCATGGTGGTCTCGAACACTCGGGGTTCCCGCATTCCTATTGGAGCTATGGTCGCAGGTTTCGCAAACCTTCCCGCACGGTCAGATATGGTCGTAGATGAGGCAGCTTTGACGATTGTCTTCGACGGTAAACGAAGGCTCGTGGCCCCCAAAATAGAACATATTGCTGGAATGGCTGTAGCCCTTGTTGCTCCTGATGTTGGTGGAGGTGAATTTCATTTTGTCTGCCGCCTTCGGATAATGGTCACACATTGTGATACTGCCATTGGTCGAACTATTTGCGAGCTGTACGCTAAAAGCGGTGTCACGGTTCACAAAGCTATCGCAGTTGAAAAGGTTGTAGACGCGCTGCAAGGATTACAGGACAGTCGTCACGATGAATTCGACTTGATCATTTCTGGATACACAGGCCGAGAAGATATTCAAATCCTTAACACAATCCTTCATCCCAGACGTGGTCGAATGTTCTTGTGGAATGATGAGAAACAGGGTATTCCATATCTCCTTCAGAAAACGCCCTGGGTTCTAGGCGAAGCGTTACGATGCTCTTTGAATCTTCCTGAGGTTCAAATTGGGGAATTCCTGTCCCGCGTACCTCAAGTCCTTCATCCGCTTGCAACATCGTCGTCTTACACTCAATCTGGATCGCGGGTCTGTCTTTGTCCGACTAAAACGTATCTGCTTATTGGTGGAATTGGTAGCTTAGGAAGTCGAGTCGCTCTATGGCTGTACGAAGTGAGCAGCTGTTCTATATCAGTCAATCTCTTTCTGACCTTTTGGTGATTTAGCGAGGCGCACGCCGAATTGTCATGACCTCTCGATCCGGTAGACACTCCCTTATCAAGCCACAGAACTTGTACGCGCGGCGAATCTTGGAATACCTGGAAAATCAGGCTGATCTTACCATACGCCTTGAGGCAGTTGATGCGACTTGTAAACCTTCCATGAGCAGATTAGTGGAATCATTGGGCATTATGGGAGGCTGCATGATTTTGACTGCGGTCACTTCGGACCGTATGTTTACATCGTTGACGGAGGATGATTTCGATGTAGCTTTTCATGCTAAAGCCTCTGTCTTCAATGTTGTTTCGAGTATAATCAATGTGGCCCAGCTTGATTTCTTGGTGGCCTTTTCGTCGGTGTCAGGTCAGTATGCCATTTAGCATTTGGGATGAGGGGGGTACTGATACCTCATCGCATTCGCTAGGGACAGTGGGCATTCCGGGTCAAACGAACTATGCCGCGTAGGCATCTCACATTTGCCTACTCATTTGGTTCACTAATAACTACACACAGGGCAAACTCGGCACTGGATGGTCTAGTGGCATTATTCCCGAATGCCTTTTCTCTTGTAGCTCCGGGGATAACCGATACCGGATTTCTATTGTCTGGTGGCACAGACCCAAAAGCAGCCCGACTTAAGCGCATTATTGATTGGGCTGCTTCATCCGAAGGTATGATTCGACTTCTTCGTATTTTTCCAAGATTGATTGGCTGTAAAGATCTCATCCGCTGGCTTGAAGACGGGATTTCGATGGTTTTTGACGGCCAAGTAATCTCACAGTATATCCCTGATCTCAAGTGGGATAGTTTGGAAGATTCCCTTGGTGTACCTTTAATGGGTCGACATTTGCTTTCCCCACGTGCAGCAGAAGACCAACCAAGCGACGACGCTGCCGATGAAACTGTTCAACTGACTCACATCATCTCGAAGACCTTGCAAGTACCGATCGATGACATATCGCACGAGGTACCCTTGACGAGTTATGGCCTTGACTCCTTATCCGCCTCGAAACTGGTAGTAGCGCTAGCTCCCATGTTGGAGATTTCCCAGATCCAACTTCTGGGTGACATGACGTTCGGAGAGCTCGTAAGCAGAGTTAGAGCTAAAAATACCCGGGCCAGCAGCGCAACTACACCTTCGAGAAGCACGGTCGAGAGCGAGGAGCACAAAATCAGAGAGATGTGCCGTTTATTAAATCTCTATGGTGCGAATCTCCCTAGGTCCACCCAGGCTGTTTCTCTTCCTGAACGTGGTGAAAATCGCGTCATCCTTTTGACTGGAAGCACGGGAACTCTTGGTGTCAATATCTTGGTGGATCTCCTGGCTAGAGACGATGTAGCCAAGGTCTTCGCCCTCAACAGACCGTCGACTGATGCTCGGACTCTGGCAGAGAGGCAGCGGGATGCATTCCATAGTCAAGGCTGTGACGGCGCGCTCTCGGAACATTCGAAGCTTGTTCTACTTGAAGGTCGTCTGACTTCTCCTGGATTTGGTCTGAATCCCCGCTTATTCCAAGAGGTATGTTCCAGGGTCTTCCTCCCCGGTTTTCTTAGATTAAACGCTGGACAGATGTGTGATACGGTCACCAACGTCGTTCACAATGGTGCGCATCTCGCCCTCCCCCGTATCATAGATAATTGATGTTCCTATAGCTTGGATGGTCAACTTTGTTCGGCCTCTCTCCTCCTATGAAGAACTGATTCATGGGACACGCCGTCTCTTGGACTTCGCCTTGAATGCCGTGAACAGGCCTTCATTATCATTTATTAGCACTATTGGAGTCTATCGGCGTAAGTTCTTTTATCCTGAATTTGAGTGTGATTCAACTCGGTCTTAGATCCGGATAATGAAAACATCGCACCGGAAGAGGTTATTAATGATCCAGCAGTATCCATCGAGACGGGCTACACGGAGAGTAAGTGGGTCGCAGAAAATTTGTTACATTCGGCCAAGGAGATCTCTTCCTTGAAAACCAACGTCATCCGCGTTGGGCAGCTCTGTGGTAGTAGTAGCCGTAGATGGAGCATATCAGAATGGTTTCCTTGCCTTGTGAAGGCAAGCTACATGATGGGATGTCTACCATCCGGCCAGGATGTGAGTCTTTTTTTCAAGTTGATGCGGTCTATTGACGATTCTTCCCGTTCTAGACGGTTGCGTGGCTTCCTCTTCATACGGCGGCACGTGTGGCAGTGGACCTGGTTGCTGCACCTGCAGGTGTATATCACATTGGCCATCCTAATCCCTCGAGTTGGGAAAGTATCATTCAGCCGATCGCCTCAACCTTCGACTTGAAAGTCGTCCCGTACTCCGAATGGCTGCGGTGTTTGGAGGCCAACATAAGCGACAGCTCAAATCCAGCAATTAAGCTTATTGATTTCTTCCGGCTGGGTGTGCACCTTCCTCCCAGGTTACGCAATATCAGAGACAGTCTTGGTCTCATACCGAAGATGGAGCTCGTGAAGAGTACTCAATTTTCCGCAACCCTTTCTGATACAAATCTCCCTCCTCTCAACGCGGAGGATGTGAAATCCTGGCTAGCTGGCTGGAGGGAAATGGGATGGCTGGAAGTTGATGGCAAGGGTGTTGAACTGTAAAGTACGGTATATGATGACCGCATCATTATTCAACAGTGTATCAAGGCTTCCGTGAGCTGGTTGAACCTAGTGACCAGGTGAGGGAGGTGTAATCCTGAGGTTCGGGCGACACTGTCAGAGTTGAACTGAATACTCAGTGCTCGGGAGACCGGCCGACGCAACGGTGATGGTACGTCGAACTTCATAAAGTACCCGGACATTCTTCGCTAGACCCACGTACATTATGTACATTCAGGGGTGCTATCGTGCTATCCCTGCTGCCCTTTTGAAAGGGCTTGTCGTTCTGATAGAGCTGATAGGACCTGGATGCTTGCGATCTTGCATCTGCCTTGCCCCCACAATCGTCTGATACTTTTCTCTCTGCCCTCAGCTTCTCGATCTCCGCTTTTGTACAATCAGCACTCCATTTATCCTGCCGACACTCTGTATACGTTCTCCAAAACGAGTTGCTCGACAAGGATGTCGGTCGATGAAAAATTGGTCACGAAATTCCTTCTCGCAGGGTTTCCAGTATTGGCAAGAGGAGCTTCTGGTAGGAATTCAAGGATGAGTAAAATAAGCAGCTTTGTGAGCTACAGCATATTGAATTTCAGACGCTATGGCAAAATTCCGCATCTGATGGATGAGTTACTGAGTGGTTGTGTGAGTGTTTGTGACTCGTCAGGGACGGAGGGAGCCGTTGCAACGACTCCCATTTAATTGCAATGTCGATGACAACAGACACATTCCATTTTTCAAATCCTTCAGCTCGAGCTCATGGCTAAACTTCTCAAATTTCGGGGCTATATCGCCCTCGTCGGGGAACACGTCGACGACTTGGCCTCGCGAATTACACAAAGCTCCCAGATTGACAAAAGCATTTTGGATGCCCCTGCACCATATCATATAACCGTTGTGACTAAGGAAGAACTTCGTGGTCTTTCTGCGGATCTGGTAGCGAGTCTATACACAGATGTTGATATCGGACGTGTTTTTGTTGCCGGACTGGGTGGAAGCAGAGCCAGGGGAGTATATTTTGCGGTTGTAATATGGGCAGAGGGACAACAACTCCGCAAACGTCTTGGCCTTCCTCCCAAACACTTCCATATTACGCTCACTTCGTCCGACAATCATGAAATGGATAAAGGAATACATGTCTTGTTGCCGGGCCAGTTTCCTGAAAATCCCTCTCCCGACTTTTTGGATCATTTGGCGTTCACTTTACACCTATTTTCCCACTATACTCGGGCTCAGCTGTATGGAACAAAGCTGGCTTTGCTGTCTCCCGACTCGCATCGAGGTTACCTTAGGTACAGTATTTTGTTACCCGTTCTCTCTGAAGGTCATTGACCTCCATCATCCAGACTTGCTGACGCTGCGTTCCAAAGTGGTCAACATAAATTGGCAATGTTATCCTTTGCATGCGCCTACGACCGTACGACAGATGAACGGGTGAGGGCGTATTGCATCAAGCGACTCTTCTCCTGTTCTGAACATTCAGTATGGGGAACTGTCTTCCAGGAGGTTGAACTCAACCAGCTACCCGATGAAATAGCCTCGCATCTAATAGCACCATGGTCTGCAGAGCTGTGCTTTGCGATCAGCGAGAGAGTGGTACTCCCTACTCTATGTTTGGAGTCTCGAGAAGCCCTCTATCATTCTACTCCAGGTCAATATACACCTCAATTCCACAAACTTCCTCGCTTCTTTCGGTGGGTAATCCCATACCATTTGGCCGCCATGTCCACTCCACGCGAAGAACACGACATCACGTTATTGGCATCCCTTGGGATCAAGCATGTTTTAACCTTAACCGAGGAGACACCCCTGCCAGAAGCATGGTTCCATGGAAAGCCGATCACAAACACATTCCTTCCCATTCCGAACTATCACCCTCCTTCTATTGAGCAGATGGATATTGTTATCAGGCTAATGGAAGACGAGTCCAAGCTTCCTACGCTCATTCACTGCGGCGGTGGAAAAGGACGTGCAGGAACGGTAATTGCTTGCTATATTGCAGCGTACGGCTTTAGCAAGCCTCGCCCAAACCAAGATCATCCGGAGATGTCTGCGAATGATGCTGTCGTTACTCTTCGAAATATACGTCCAGGCAGTATAGAGACCTCCCAGCAAGAGGCCTTCGTATCCAAGTGGTGTAGCACCATCTGGAAGCGGCAGTCCATTTATCCTGAACTGCCTTGTGAACCGCCACCATGCCCACTTGAGATTGAGGGCACACCGGAGAAATTGGCCGACCTGTTTGTGTTGGTTGGCCTTCCAGGCTCAGGAAAGTCCTGGTTCTCTCGAGCACTACTTGCGAGGGATGCCAAAAGCTGGACTCGCATCTCACAGGATGATTCAGGAAGCAGATCGTCATGCGAGACAGAGATAGGACATCCGAGAACAAGAAAGGTGCTGCTGGATAGGTGTAATACTGCTGCTTCGGATCGAAAACAGTGGCTTGATCTCGCCTCGAGCTGGGCGACGCAGCCTGTCTGCGTTTGGTTCGATTACGACGAAGAGTTATGTCTGTCTAGAGCCCAGATGAGGACAAGTCATCCCACTCTGCCACCTGGCAGTCGTGTGCGCAATGCCGTGAGCCAGATGCAAAAGGTTTTCGTTCGGCCAGTATTGAAAGAAGGTTTCAGGACGATCATCACTGTTCGCTCGTTTGCAGCTGCAATGGAACTGGTGACTCGCCTTTCTCCTCCAGTGAACATTTACAAGTTCCCTAGAACCCCGCATATCATCAATCTTGGTGCTGCGACTGAGGACGACTTGGTCTCGGAACCATCGTTCATGCCAAGCAACACCAACGACTACGTCGTCATCACGGAGAAAGTAGATGGTGCAAATATGGGTTTCTCGTTATCCTCAAACCGTTCCCAGATCATTGTGCAGAACCGTTCGCACTACGTTAACTCATCTACTCACGAGCAATTCAAGAAGCTCGGACTTTGGGTTGAGAAACATCGCGAGGAGTTGTACTCCATTCTTGACCGAGACGAACTTTTCGCGGAACGATACGTCCTCTTTGGTGAATGGCTCTATGCCACACACTCAATCCCATACTCGCAACTTCCAGATCTCTTCATGGCGTTCGATTTGTATGACCGGAGTACAGATACCTTTGTTGATAGGCAGACGTTGATGGCTCTCCTGGAGCCAACGTCTATTTTCATTGTTCCTGTCATGTACGAAGGCGTGCTACCATCTCAGGACGAGCTGAAGAAAATGGTCCAATGCCAGTCAAAGTTCTGGGATGGCCGAGTAGAGGGAGTGTATCTCAAATGGGAAGGAGCGGGCAAGGTTGTTCAACGAGGGAAGATTGTCCGGTCTGATTTCATATCTGGAAATGAACATTGGACAAAAGGTATCATACATGCAAATGGCCTTCTTCTGTCCAATTGAAGTTCTAGAAGTAGATATAGTTGTCCGAATGTCTAGCAAGTCTCATAAATAGCACGAGAACTGCAATGACGAAGATTTCCAGCCAACTACGAAGTCAAAAGTTGAGAACTATTCCAAAGTGACATGTCAATATAGCACTCACCACATTGCCAGCAATCCAGCAATTGATCAGGGTCATATTTTCGTTTGATATCCAGGAGTCTCTGGTAGTTTGATCCCCAGAAGGTCACTAAGTCAATATGGTGAGTAACACGAGCGAGAGCACCTGAATATGCGATCAACACCCTACCTTCATGGTTCGTTTCATATACATCAGCTTCATTCTGAGCGTATATCTTTGAGCGTCCCGCTATGGTGTCAGAGACTCAGATACTTACCACATAGGCCGCATCAGGAGTGAGCGCTTTAAGATAACCGACTGCCTTGCTGACGTTGGCATACGCTTTCCGTTTGTCTTCAATCGTAGCGTTCCAGTTCCATGGAGATATCAGGGTGATATGGTAAAGACTGGATCGCCAAGCTTCGGTGACACTTGTGCCTCCATCCGGAACGTACGAGAAAGGCGTTGAGCTATGTATAATCAAGCGTGGCGTTAATTTGCTGGCTTTGAGTAAAGCGGATACCAAGGCTTCCTGCTTTACCGGCGTCTCGAAATTTTCCTTGTTGATGAGTCGGGAACCTAGCGCCAAGCTAATCCCTGCAGCCTAAGAGACGTGTCAGCACGAGGTCTCGTCTTGAAGACTAGGTACGCGGTCCGCAGATTTCAAGGACGACGTGAAAGCAGTGCAAGAAGCAAAGTAAAAACTTACAGCACGATTCGTGTTCGCGAACCATTCAAAATAGGCAGCCCAGCTCGGGAACTCGGTCATCGAGGTGACAGCGGCCGCATCGCCATGTTCCTTCTGAACGCGTTTCCCGAACTCAATCAGAGGTGACATAGACTGCGCAGCGGCTTCTTTGCTCAACTTGGGGTTGATGTATATCGCAATTTGGGAAGTAGCGATTCCACCCCAGCCCTCTTTGGCCCATTTGAGACCGTTGCCGGTCATTGTACTCCAGAGTTCTTTTGTGAGCGTCTCGTTGGGCGTCTTGAAAGTGACGAATGCTGTCTGGATGGTGACTTGAGGAGAAGCCTTAACCGTACTCTCCAGAACTACTCCGAATGTTCCACCACCACCTGTACGACACAACCGTGAGTCTGGCTTAGTACTGAGGAAGAGATTATTTACCGCCTCGTAGTGCGAAGAATAAGTCTTGATTTTGACATGCGTTCGCAGTAAGATAGTTTCCATCGGGTGTAACAATCTTGAACTGAAGCTGTTTAACCTCTTTAAATATTTGACGATTCTTGGGTATCACTTGAAGATATACGAACCGCTCGGTCTGCACCTAAACCCATCGTGTTCGCCAGCATTCCGTGACCACCTCCCTATCAGGAATGTCGGTGATGTTCGCCAGGAATACAGTGAATCGAGAACTTACCAGAAGCCAACCGCCAGCTGCGCCCACTGAACGATCAGATCCTGTAACAAAGTTTATCAAATTCCGTCACTGGGGAAAAGCTGTGAACAATGCTACCTCCTACAAGAGTGATATTATGAGCTTCTGCGAAGGTGTAAGCATCCTGCCATTGCACTCCGGCCTGTTCCAGATTTAGCACCTCAGAGCTGCGGATAGAAAGGGATATGACTAAACTGACCCCCATGGAAACCGCTGGATAAGTGTGATCTTGTTCCGAGCAGCCTTCTGGAGTAAAAACGGTATCATAGGTTATCTGAAACAGGCGCCGATGAGCTCAAATAAAGAGAAAATGTGCCGGTGGCAGTCACATCTTTCAGGTTGTGCGTCTGGAACAACCGAAATCAACAAAACAAGATATTTCAGAGATTAAGCTGTTACTTACCCACAATGCAAGGGAGCCGGGGGCACTGCTTCGGCCTTTGTAGTCATGCTGGGAAGACATAGTTAGCGATTATTGATGGTACCTCCCGCTAAAAGTATCTCACTCCACTGTTCTTCACCACGAGAGGTACATTGTGCTCTTTTGCGAAAGCAAATCCAGCTTGAACATCCTTTGCAACTCGTACATCAATCTGCCGAATTGATCATATGTCACATGCGAACTTGGCGGATAGGTGTACACCACTCACAAAGTGATTGGGAACACTGCCCAATTTACAACCGTGGGGCGACAGCACGGGAGAAATGTCGGAAGTGTTGGTGTAGTCGAGGAGACACTGTTCGCCTGATGCCTGACATGTTTCCCACTGAGTGTTCACATAACCCCCAGGCACACTCGCACGAAAGACTGTAGGGGTCCATTAATGGCAAATTCAACATAAGCGAATCTCCGAGGTGGCATAGAGGGGGTTCTCGCACTTTCGTCTAGATATTTTGAACTAGCCTCTTGGCATTGGGAAGAGTTGAGGTTGAGGATGCAGGGAGACATGAGAGTAGCACCACTGAACAAACGGCCTTCAACGGTACGATTGAGCAACTCCAAAGATGCTTGAGGAATGGCACTGGCTCCCGAAGGAAATCCAGGGAGTCCATTGAGGAAAAATCCCGCGAGAGCTCCGGGAAGCAGAGGAGATACGTCAAGGTTGAAGGGGAACCGCATGACAAAGGGCGCGATGATTTAGAAGAAGAACCAGGCCCTCTTAAAGATTCGCAGAAGGGTCGGTGATCATCCGGCTTTCGCCATGGCAGGTTATGGCAGTTCATCATCAGGTCATATAGACTGAGCACCCATACTCTTTGATGAATTTTACACCGGCCGTTTACTAGGAGCACCTGCGATGCCGACGGTCCCGCGATTGCGATGCTAGTTCCTGTGATGCCTGCTTGAATCTGAATATGGATCAAACTTTATCAGCTTCAAGTCGGAAAGGAATGCGAGAACCCATCCACGGCACTAGCACGAAAGGATACCCCGTTGTGGTCATGACCTTTTTTGATACCGAAGATCATTTCGAGCCAATGATCTCGGTAGGGCGGATTTGACGAAATGACCAAGACGACAAATCCACGTGGTGAAAATCATGTCGCTGTCTTTATCCAACCTCTCGCCCCTTGCTAGCTGCTGGCGCGTCTTTGAATTGTAGCCCGCAACTCGAATCCTTTTATCTGCGAGAGCTTTTCTGTAAATCTGGACTGTACTGCAGTCACCAGGGACGCTAGAGCTAAGGTAGGTAAACAGGGTGTCAATAGATGCCTATGCATCAACATGGAGTGTCGGAAGGGTTGTGAATGGACCAAGATGATGCCTTGAAGGTCTAAATGGATTTCGGCTTTGGCCTTGGTTTCTGAAGGTTGTTGGCTGGATTAAAATTTCCATTGACGCTAGTTGGTCTTATAGCTCATAAAATACATGTGAATGGATTTATGATGGGGATTCGAAAGGATTGTGAACGGACAAGGTGAACGCAGAACGAAAAAAAGTCACTACTTTAGGTGACAGCCCCGAAAGGGAACTGTCAACGGTTACCAAAAATGGGTCTCCTCACAAATTTGCTTGCGCCCTTTCTTCCAGACTCAGTATCCTTGGTACGCTAGTCAGCAGCAGCCATGTCTGGATCTGGAAACGTCACCTCTTCCATCCAGAACGACCCTTTGACGATAGCTCGGTCCCAGTGAGGAATGCCCTGATGCTCCCTGGGGCTGTCTGATGGATTCCGACTTTCTGATGCTATCCGATGAATGACAAGAATGTCGTCTCTTCACCTTGGAGAAATGGAAGAGTTTAGTCTCAAAATGAATAACAAATGCGCGACGTATGACTGGCCTTCTGACTCTTCCCTCCATCCTGAATGTAGTCGCTGAGCACTACCTTTGTTCTTAGTCTGCACCCCCGATACCGTAGTTGATTTTGCCAATCACGTTTTTGAGTTATACCTTTTCAGGAATTTCTTGAATCTCACGCGTTGCACTCATAGTAAAATAACTTGGACGCGTATCACAGTATACTTTAGTACCCCAGTGAGCTTAAGCACCATGAAAAGCACGGAGAAGGGATAGAAAGACTGCAAAGTCCACCAGCTGGAGAGGCGCTAAACGTGGGAGGTCATGGGTGCCGTAAAAGGGACAGGGTAGGGTTAGAAATAAACCCAATCCCGCCTACCACTTTGGTTTCAAACTGCTCAACGGGACCCTCGTGACTGATTATGAGTTACCTGACTATTGGCAGCTCAGTTAAAGCTGCTCGAACTTGAACGGGACGATTTGGAATTTTTTTGCGGGGTGTAGAACGCTCTTGTATGCAGGGAGAGCTGGTCATTCCACGTGCCAGAATTACTATAACGGGTATATTCGGCTAACAAGTCAACTACGGGTAACACGCCGCGAGATCAGGCAGACTCTATACAGCGAGGAACGAGCGATTGAGTCTGCTTACCTTTGTTCTTATTTACAGCTTCCTCCCGTTGTTTCCCATTACGCCGTCGAATACTTCTCTCTTCCCGACCACCATCCCCCCAACCCTATGCCCTACTCGTCGACATTCATATCCCTTAGTACGCCCTTTCCACGTTTTGGCTTACTGACACATTCTAGACTAAGGTTTGTTCTCGAACATCAAGTTGGAAAAACGTGAAAGAAAAGGGTTTTGAGTGTATATGGGTGACTCATTACGGTTCTTATTATTGACGCATCAAGCCTTGTGGTATCCAATCACCTCAAGCACTACGCGACTACGTGACTACGTAGGGGACTTTGGCACAGGCAAGATTTGAATTTGTTTTGACCCAGTTACCATGTTCATTGTTGTCTGTAGCGGATACTGAGGAGCTGTTTCTGCCGAGTGGGTAGGGCGTAGGGTTGCGGGGTAGCGGCGGCGGAGGACTTATTGAGAATTGTTAGATCGGTGGGCGGAGAGTTGTTGGGTGATGGGCTTGTACGATGGTCGACCAGGCCAACCTGGATGGACTTGGAGTTGAACACAGTATATACATGTACTCACGTAGATATACATCAGAATACATCACATTCTGAGTACATCTGAAGGAATCCAATGAAAACCTCCTGCTAAACGACGTCACTGTCAGAAAGTGCGGCCCTTTTTCGATGGTATCCGTTGGTATCCATCGGATTTTGAGGCCTTGAGGTGTCGTATTCCATCGGATGTCGTCGGATACCGTCAGCGGATTTCTCGCTGGGACTAAATGTCTGCGCACTCTGCACTGGCCAAAACACACATTTGATATTTCGAATAATACATGACGCCAACCTTCATGCATTCATGGCTAATGAACGTATACGAACCACACCGACATCATCCCGATTGAATTCTGCATGATACGCCACGAAGATTTTGCTTGTACAATTGCTGTTTTTCTTGCCCTGATTGATATGCTCCCATGCTCTCATATGCTCGTATGAAGCTTGCCTTCCTCCGTTGTATTATACTTTATGTTTATATGTATCTTACGATATATATGCTCGGTAGTGTTACTGTAGTGGCACAAGCAACAGCATGACCCAGTTTCTGGGTTGTATGTACGCTACAGCCTCGTTGTCACCGATTGCCTTCGGAGCGCAATCGGTGAGGTGTATGTATTGATGCACCGGCACGATGACTAAGGAACACTTTCATCATTCGGTTCGTCGCCGCAGGTCCAAACCTGTTCCCTCATATTTATAGTCCCATAAAGCTGCTGGGTCAGCACAAAGCATCATCCCCATGGACTCTGTTCACCTTCTCACTCTCGTTCATGGAATGTGGGGCAACCCCAGCCATCTCCGGGAGTTGGAGCGGACTATCAAAGAAAGAGAAGTCACCGACATTCCACTCCACGTTATCGTCGCACGGACGAACGCAGAGGACTCGACATACGATGGAATAGATTGGGGAGGTGAACGTGTGGCTAAAGAGGTGAGCTATTCAACTATTTGATATAGTTGAGCTAAAACTAACTCTGTCGACAAATTTCAGGTCATCGACGAGGTCGAGCAACTCCAGAGTGACGGAAAGAAGGTTGTCAAGTTCTCAATAACTGGATATAGCTTGGGCGGTCTAGTCTCTCGCTATGTTGTTGGAATTCTCTATCAAAAAGGATTCTTCAAGGACGTTGCGCCCGTAAACTTCAACACCATCGCGACGCCTCATCTTGGTCTGCCGCGGTATCCATCCATCCTGTCAAGTCTTTACTCCACCTTGGGTCCGAAACTATTGTCAAGGACGGGAGAGCAGTTTTACTGCGTGGACAAGTGGTCCAACACTGGCAAACCATTGCTGGAAGTTATGGCTGATCCTGGTGTGTTATTATATATCCGCACTCTGCGAGCCCGTGGCTGATTTCACATTCTCAGAGTTTGTGTTCTACAAAGCACTCGCATCCTTCCAGCACGCCAGGATATATGCAAATGCGTAAGTGGAGTCTCTGACGTCTTCAGCATATTGGTGTTTATGTGCTTCCAGTATTTATGACACAACGGTACCCTACGTTACAGCAGCTATTGAAACTGAGGACCCATTTGCTGATCACGCAAAGAACGGCATCGAGATGTAAGGATATCTCAATTTCATTAGCGGGGTACTTGATGCTAACACACGGATCCTATACAGCAAACTAGACGAAAACTACAAGCCAATAATCAAATCATATTCTTTACCGCCTGTCCCTCCTGCACCCACACCGAAACCTGTCATCTTGTCTCCCAGCTGGTTCCAGCAGAGAAAGAACAAGAAACCCTCCCTTCCACCTTTCCTAAAGTTCCGCTTCCCTCTGAACATTGTATGGCCCTCTCACGGTTTCACCGCATCTCGTGCTAATCTGCTCCCCAGGTCTTTTATGCCATGCTACCTATTCTCATACCCGTCATTCTTGCTTTGACCGTCATTCGTCTCTCGCGAGATGCACGATCGTCTCGGGCCAGGATCAAGGAATTGGAGAAAGATGCTACGCATGGACAAAGTCTGGCTCGGGTTTTGGCCCAGCTTGAGCGAGAAGTTGAAGGTGCAGTGGTAGAGTTGATGGACGAGGCGGGGTCAGGCTCGACTTCCACGTTGCAAGGTACCGAAATCTCTATCAAAGTCGGGAAGAAGTCCAAAGAACCAGCGGCTCTTTCACCACTTCAGCATAAGATTGCAGAGCAACTCAATACGCTACCCCTAAAGAAGGAACTGGCATTCATAGATGGGGTTTTCAACTCGCATGGAACTATTATCATGAGAGATGTGAAGAGGTTCCCATTCCAGATTGCGGGTGAAGGTGTAGTCAGACATTGGGCAGATTCGTTAATTATTTAAGGATTGGACATTATTATCATTATACCCGGGCATTGGAAGGTGAGTTTTACGGCCTTGTCTTGTCTCTAAGTTGTGTTGACCATGGAACTAGGATTTTGCATAGATTTATTATACCGTACACGTCGTTGTATAGTCTACTATAGCATTATGAAATGGTATCGTGCTTATTTCATCATTTGCCATGTGTACCGGCCAATACCTGCTCCCTGATTTCACCTCTCTCTCCCGAACTGCTAGACCACGTGCCCGAGGTATTTGCATCACTCCAAAGGGCGTCTGTTTATCCTAAAGGATAAAGAAGCGGTGCGCTACGGCGCTATCACAAAGACGTCTTTGATCATGCAACGATAAGAGCGAGCACCTTTCTCTCCCCTGAGCCACACCGCTTATCTCTCCTCTTCTTACCGCCCACGTCGTTGCTGCTGGTCCACAACACACTCCATCTCTATTCGTGCCTAGCGCTCTTCAGTTATCCCACACTGATTCTACTCTCAAGCTCTATACTATTCTCGTCTCGGCCGTAATATGGTTCGTTGCACAAGCCCAGGAGAAAATAGGCGATACTTCGATAGCCACCGGCGGCCCTGGAAAAGAGACGGTAGTAAGTTCTGTGGTTCATCCTGTACATCGCTTTCTGATGCTTTTTCGACTTCAAGGTCATCATTCGGATAATATGAGTGGTTTGTCGACAATGAACACTGCAAGAAACTCGGATACATCACCCGCACGACGAAGACGTTCTCCCACTGTCGATAACGACTTCATGGCTGCTAGAAAGCGTAACCAGTTGTGAGTCCAATTCGTCTGTCACATTACGATTGCATAAAATCTGATATCAAGACGACAACTGTAATACCCAGTGCCCCAATTTCAAGAACATTCCATCCTTCTTATGACCGCAATGATGGGGCAAACTTCATTGTGAAAGGGCTACCGAGGAATAGATCCCCGAAAAAAACGGTGTGTGCATGTACTCCTGGCCTCTCCATCCCCTGCCGACTTTTCAAAAGAATAAGGGGCAACAAAGAAAAAAGAGGATAACATTCCCCCTTCCGCAAGATTCATGGATCTCGATGTACCCACTCAGAGCACGCCGTACGCAGATTCTTCCTCAAGGCAAACTCAGCAGGCCGCTCACATCACTAGCACCAGTACAGTCGAGCAACTTTCATCTGATGATGTACAGATGTCGGAGGTTATACCACCGGATCCCATTACACCGCCGCGACGCTTTCCAAGCATTCAAAATCCTTATCCAAGTCCTATGTCACCGATCCACTCTTCTTGGTCTACCACATTGAACACAGTGCCTCCAAAGTCTAGTACAACGTTCTTGATGGACGTCGACATGGACGAAGGCGTGGTTTCGAGTTGTTCGGCATTAAGGCTGCGTTCTGGAGGCAACCAGTCGTCTTTGGTTTGTGTTCTGCTGTTGGGGTTTCGGATAAGTTTGATGTCAACATCATAATGATCTAGATTCGCAACCTGACGCAAAACGAATGGGCCACTGTTCACCAGGTCAGTTTGGTTGTGCTTTTATTCCTCGAGAGAAACTTATTGTGTGTCGTAGCTTGAATGTTTAGTCCGGCAGGTAGGCTATTGGCTGGACTCTTTTGCTGGCGGGAAACCTGACGTGGATTAGCTACGGTATGAACTGCAGCAGAACATGACCGAGCGGAACGCGACGATCTCCAGTCTGAGAGAGCAGATCAATGTTCTCGCGAGTTGTCTTCGTGGAGTTCCGGAGATGGCTGCTGGTCAGTAGTCTCTTCCTTCTGTTAGTTGGCCGACTGACATTGCCATTAGCTTCCGCAGAATTGACTAAGGTAAGCCTGCACTCAGCCTTTCTGGTTGTTCGACCTATGTCAGCTAACCCATTCACGCAAGGCCTGTGAAACAGTCTTGAAAAACGTCAATTGGTTCGCAGGGTTCCTCAATTCGAGTGCACATCCCGGTAATAGCTTAGCGTGTCAAGCTCTCCCGATCCAAGGTCACCAATAGAGATGAAGGCAAGGTATTCTTCAAGGGTTTCTAGAGTGCTGTATCCATATGACTCCATTCTTTGTTATATAAAGTACCCACCTCGTGTAGCTATAGTTTTTGTTTTTCGTGTGTATAGTTATGAATTCTTAAACGTCGAATGTAGAGGCGAATCTCTAACATTCCTATAAAAGTTAATGAGTCCAAGACCCAGGCATATGATGGAGGTAGAGAGAGCCTACGAGACTTTAAGTTGGAGTCGCTCACGAGCGCTTAAAGTTCAACATTTCAGGCCTTCAGGTTTCCCATCGACCGCCACTACCGCTACAGTACCCTAGGCAGGCCTAGGATTATCTCGCCTTTCCTTTACAGAGTCATGTCTGCATCTCTTCTTGATCCCAACTTCGCATTCCCATCGTCGATACCCGTAGTCCCGGGGCCAAGAGCCAGAATGAAAACCACCGGAAGCTCGTTGACGCCAACCAGTAATGATTGGGACATTCCTACCAAGGTACCGAAGACTCCTACCTGGGACAAAAATCGCGAAGGAAACAAATCGGCGTGTCGTACGGAACAGAACAAGGCTCAGCGTCGTTCTGTGCAGGTACAGCAACGTTCGTTGGACGGACACGCTTCACAAAGGCGATCCACACAATCTTCAGCGCCATTTTCAATGCCATTTACTACCATCACGTCCACGACGTCTTCGACTCCTTCGTCACCATATACGATGCAAACTCGTATAGCGGTCAGGGATAAAAGCCCTCATCGGTTCCAGGTAGTACCACTCAAAGAAGCGAGGCCCAATGTGGTCGAAAAGCGGGATATTGGGTCGGGCAATGGATCTAAGATTCAGAAAACGTTGGGCACAGAGAATGTATGTCCGCTGTTCGTCTCTTTCTGTGCGATTTAACGAGGAATCTCGCATCGCCGTAGAAACCTCTCGATAGACCAAAAGATAGCCATCTCTCGGTCCCAAGCTCACGAACGATTCGTAGTCTTCGATATCCGCTTCCTGACAGTACTGAAGGGTCAGGAATGCACCTGCATCCTATTCAGCCGTTATCTATCACCAAGTTTCTGTCCGACTCTTCTTTCACCGCTACTACACGTAGAAAATCTAACGGAGATGGGAGCGTTCACAGAGACCTGCCGACTCTGTCCAGAACAACTACTACCTCCACACCGACATCTGCGTCTAAACTTGCTGATGCTAATACTATCAGGTCGAGAACGCTCTCGGAACGCGATCCAAACAGACCCAGCTGGTTATCGACAACTAAGGCCAAGCATGCTAGGTCTTTAACAGCTAAGCATGCCTCTACCATGGTTACCACTCCTTCCGACCCTTCACGAGACCCATCAGTAAAGACAAGAAACAGATCTACTAAAGAAGATAAAACAAGTGCTATCCGTTCCTATCCGCATCTCAAATCCTCTAGTCTCGGGACTGTGTTTGCTCGATCCATCTGGTCGGTCCCGTCATCTAAGAAGTCGGAATCTCAGGCTTCTCTTCATATTCCTGAACAGACAACAGCTCTCCCTGAGACGAGGGAAACTGCAGACACGAAAACTCAAAAACGGGCATATTCGCTCGACGTTCTCAATCGATCAAGACTCCTTAAATTCGCTTCATTGCGCCCCTCCAATACTACCTCTCGACAAGTACCTCATGCTCGGAACATCTTTCCACGCACAGAGAAGCATGCCATCAACCATGAACATGAGACACCGACATTCGAGTCATTGGCAGACCATCAATCTGTGCTCAAACGACGTGCGATCTATTCACACTCCTTATTCGTTCCGACGCCCAAGCCGGCTGCCCAACCAGAATACGAGAATGTTTCTCCCGGATTTACAATGACGGCTCTTCGTGTCCCCGCCGTCAATCACGATTCCATCGACCCAATCGTACATGTACATGGTGACCATCGTTCCTCCATCTCTTCAACGTTATCTATCCCTCCGGTCCCGGCCCCGTCAGCTATCTTGCCACTTTCATGCAGTCGTACAAGTCTCTCAAGGTCTCGTTCGTGCTCGTTGGTGCGTGCGGAGGGTGCGAATGATACCGGTTCAATACAGTACCATCCAATTGTGATGGAGCTGATTCAAGCCATTGATGCTACTATTAATACATGGAATGGGATAGACTCTGCGTTGCCAGTGTTTGGTTTATGATTCTGGACGTGGACTTTCCAGTTGGACTCAGTGCACTTGTTTTGTATCACACTCGGGACTTTTTATAATGGATTGTTACAGTCGTGTAATTTACCCAATCGTTTTGTATTCCTGTCTTTGCTTTCGAGGTTGGCCGGGGCTTGGCACTGCCACTTGGACTGCTGCGGCCCTTGGCGAGATTCATGAACTGCTGTGTCGATGGTCTGATCCAAGTTTTCCTTTTACGACTGGACAGAATTCGAAGGGTTAATCACACTAGCTGCAGGTAGCAACAGCAGTGCTAGCTTGCTAATGACACTGTCAAATGGACACCTGCGACTTTCATGAGTGACCCTCAACTATCTAGATAACCTCGATAAGCTCAGTGAATCTATCGTCTTTGAACATTTACGCCATATGGATCAACCATCCTTCCCTAGTCCCGGGTGTTCTGGCTTGTGTATACCCCACTGTGATCGGTCATGGACGTAACCTTGGAACAACCATCTGTTCTGTGTCCAATAGGTCCGCATGCACCCAGCTTCCGAGTCGATATCATTCAAGCTGACCAGATTACGCGTTCTAAGTGCTTAGCCCGGGTCTGGCGGATGTACTTGCAAACTTCTTCCTAAAATAAGCGCAGTCGCGTTTGCCAAGGACTCTGGGAACCCTCAAGCGGCTGGAAGTTGATACCGAGACTGGCTATAGAAGAACTCGTGTCGATGAGTATCCGAAGAGTCCTTTCCGACAACGACACGAGACTGACCATGAGTACCCTTTCCTGATTATCAGCGGATCTGTCCTGGCCCCAAATCGCACAATAATCTCATGCCGTCAGTGGCGATTGTCATCGTCCCGTGGAGTGCCTCTGAAAAGGTATATAAGAGCATCGCCATTCTCCCATACACCCCACCTACACATCATGGCGCCAGAAGCTGGAAAGACCTATCACATCATCAACCTCAAGACCGGAAACGCCCTCGACCTTGCTGACGACGGCAGAGGTATGTCTTGCCACTGTCTTTGCCGCGGCTGAACCTTGATGACCGGTTCATAGTCACTGGTTACGAGCTTCACGGTGGAGAGAATCAGAGGGTACGTTTTTCAGCACTGTGTTTCAGATCTGCACCGATATTAACGACGCATGAAAGTGGAGGGTAGAACACGATGGGAATCATTTTACGGTAAGCTAGGATATTTGCTGGGTATCAAAATCATTCTCTGAAAAACTTTACAGTTGCAGACCGACAAAGGTCCATACCTGAGCAGGTGGTCGGAAGATGAAGGCACCCCTGTCGTTGGAAGCAATGACTCATGCTACTGGGACATCTGGCCCGACCGCAACAACGGAAGCGTGTTCAGGTATGTGCAATTCTGGTCATTCAAATTGATCTAGTACTTATTTTCTTCGTGTTCCTTAGGCTGTACGTTCCCGGCGCTCCTACTCCCATGAACATCGATTTGTCCGACCACGGAAACCCAGCAAACGGTACTCCTGTTACCTTGTGGACAGAATGGGAAGGCGAGCACCAGGCTTGGAAATTCGAGGAATGCTAAATTGGTCCGAGTCGCATCGATACGGGCAAGCGAAATATGAAGAATGTAAAAATGTGTATAATAAAATGAGACAATCGTAACGTTCATCTCGACTTCGGGAAGCATGATGAAGTCATGTCCAGTGCTACTGTGCCTGTGCCTGTGCCTAGAGACCTTCAAATGTCCAAAGGTCTCCAACGACGCCAACCGCATCGGTCTTGCCGAAAAGATTTATTTGTTGATCGAGTTCCACGGCTAAAGCTGGCTCTTTCTTAATTTTCCTGTTGGCTTCCGCATCGAACAGCTGCTCAGCATGTGTCAGATAACCTTGTATACGAAGAATGGCACAACATACAGTGACATATGTATGATCCAAGAAATCCTCCATCGAATACTTGGGCTTCGTGAATGCTTCCGAGAAGATCTTGGCTAAGGTTGATACTGCGGAATGATAATGTGACCTATGAGTTTGGATTTCCCAAAGGGAGCTCGAAATGGCGTCTGTGAGCAATGGATTGATTTCCGATGCGTTGAAAGGGTCTGTTTTGCGTTGATCACGTCAATTGTGGATAGGTTATGGAACCACACAACATACCGCTGGATATATCGCCATCTCGATGAATCATGGGCATCAACGCAGGGTGCCGTTTGAGGATGTTGTATGTGAACGGAAGGACCATAACGATTGCGGCAGGTGGAGCGGTGAGTGATAATCGAGCGAGCCGTTTCACAAACGAAGCGAGTAGGGTTGCAGGAAGGTGGCTGTTGATGGTTGGTTAATGTATAACAGAGAATGACAACGAGGACACTGTACGTAGAACTCAAGAAAAGCTCCGTCATACGGAAAAAACGAGCACGGTGCTTGAGATGGAGTACATCTCTATCGAGGAAGGCATAGAGTCGAGTGTAGAAAGAAGGATAGTCCCTGTGGAAATTGGTCAGCGAGGATGGAACGAAGATTCCGATCAAGTACTCACAAATTGTACTCCTTCATAAGAGCATAAAGAGCGTTGAGAGCCAGTAGCCCCACAGCCCCACCTATTCAGTGAATAGTCAGTCATCACCGATTGCTTGTAGGAACGACTAACCATAATCAACGCAAGCACCAATCCAGTCCATAACTAGTACTGGTCTTGTTAAATGAGGTAGTACGCCCCTGTGCATGACGTTCAGTGCCCGCAAAGCCAGCGCCTTGGTAGCGCTTGCGTCTCCTTGTATCGAGAGCTTGGGAAGAAGAGACAGCCACGCTCTTGTGAAGACGGCACGATGCGACTGGAGTGAGTGAAGTGACTGATGGACAGTAAGTGTGTGAACTCTGCCCGCTGGTGCTTTAGCCTTGGGTGCCGTCTTCATAGTTGTATCATCATCGAAAAACTTTCTCCAGTCATCTTCCTCCTCCTCGTTCTCGTTAGTCGGCTCATCTTCCTCGTCAGACTCATTCGAGCCATCAATTTTTTGACGTTTTGTTTTGGGTGGTTTGATTCCTAGTTCTTCGACCCACCAAGCGTTGAGTTCCGCTGATTCCGTCGGGAATGTATTCAATCGTTCGAGAATGGATAAAAGGTTCCCCGAGACATAGTGCTGCTGTTCAGTGGTGATTTTTGACATAATTGACCTATTGGTGAGCTGATGAGCGTTCTATGCAGAGTCGCAAGGTCCTGGAAACACACCCGGCTTCTCTGAGAAAGAACCACCGAATGTCATCGTGAACGCTGAACCAGGTATCGTGGAACATGTTCAACACTTCAGGGTCAAGTTTACGGTCGGAGGAGCTACCTTCTTGCGCCTTTCGAGAAGAGGAGGGACATAGAAGTAAAGCATTCACAATCCTTCTGAAGTGGGACGCATGGAATTGTGGGTTGGGCGGTGAGGAATGTTCTGAAAATGATGTGGAAAGGTGCTTTTGTAAGGACATTAGAACCTGCAACGCTGAGGTCTACCGGAGAGACTGAATCATTACAATCAAAACAAGACTGAAAAACGATTTCATGACTCACTCGTAGAGATTTCTCGTCGTCTTGTAATAGCCCTGCCAGGAACTCGACATATGTATTCAACTGATCCCATAGCCAAGTCTTCACCACTTTTGCGTTTTCATCTCCGGCAAGCACAAAATTTCCCCTGTGTATGATGGTAACGAATGTCCGATACAAAGCATAAATGGCTTTTGACACGTCCTCGGCTTGGGTTGCAGTGCAGGCCAATTCAACGAGATCGGCGAGAGCATTCAAGGAAGCGTTTTTTGACACAGCCTCGGATATTTGGTCTTCGAGTTTCTGAACGTTTTGAGCAGTTTTTGAGGGCTCAATTTTCCGTTTCTTTGCAGGAGGTGGTAGAGAGCGCACGGGTATCGGCATTTTGAAGAAGACGGAAGGAGAAAAATTTTTGTTATTACCTGGGACGTCGCCGCTTGGGCGCTAATCATTACCACCAGGCCCTTCCCAGCTGCCCACCGCAATGTCTCGCCAAATGCTCTGTGCTGCTTCTAGGTATGCTGTAAAAGCATGTCAAACAGATCTCACTTGACCTAGGATGCCCTGAGCCTCAAGCGCTAACGGCTGGCAGCAGCCTATCTTATCTCGACTCATCGACCGAATTTTTTTCTATCTTAGCCACTTGACACGCTGCAGAAGCGTGTTCGCGAATTTGAACCATAACTTCAGATCAGAATGTCTGTCCCATCGACTCGAACGAACGGCTCACGATCCACGCACGGCACATCAATGAATTGCAACCCCAGACCTGGAATATACAAGTTACTCAATGTTAACAGTGGGACCGCTATTGATCTGTCGGGTTCAGACGGGAAAACTATCATTGGTGAGGATTTTAAATCTCGCTCGCTTTCGACGACGACTAAACCTGATGTTAAAGGATTCCCTGAAGGTCAAGCAGAGAACCAGCAGGTCTGTCTGAGCCTGTTCTAACATAGATCTCTCCACTAAATCTAATACAAGTGGCACATAGCACCTCTCGGTCCCGGCTACACCATTTGTAACGTTCGCAATCCCCGCGCGTACCTTTCCGCCATTTTCGATGGTACTAATGGCCCGCAAATTGGTTCTTCGGCATACCCGACCAGCTGGGAGATAGAGACATTCGACTTGAAAGAGCGTATTTATCGGTAGGTTCTCCCTGCAACCCTTTCGTCGAGGTAATATTTATGCATTTCTAGCATTCGATGGCCGAACAGTAACCGTGTCTTTGATCTCAGAGATTGGGGCAGCCCAAAACCGGGAACTTTGGTGAGTGCTTCTCCGGCCTAGTTAAAATAGCAACAGCTGAAAGTAAATTCACAAAGGTGGACCTTCACATCGAGGGACTGCCCATCCATCCATGCCAGCTATGGCGTTTCATTGAAGTAGAAATCCCTGACGCCGCCGATGATGTCGAAACGGCGTCGAATGTCTCTGATGGAGGGGACTGGCAGACGGTGGTTGAAGGGCCAACTGAAACACCACCAGCTGGTGCTTCCTCGACGAAAACCTTAGCTGACACTGTTATCGACGCGGAAGGGCTTCGAGTGGGAGGTAATGGAGAGGTTTCGATCACTACGACTACGACAACAGTCACGACGACGGTAACTAGGGTCAAGAGATTGAATGTTGGGTGAACATCGCACATATAGCACTCCCGTTTATTCTTTGAGATACCCCATTCTAAACAGGTTCTTTTCTTGAATGACATTGAACGCCGGGGTTATGTCGGTACAATGTGACTGATGGCGGATCGAGGATTGCAGGTGGCCTCGGGCTTCGATGACACGCACGGCAGGGGTTCTTCAGTACCTCTAGGTCACCTTGATATAACCACTTGACCTCATGTTTAGCTTCCCGTTCCCTGCGTTCCGGATTATCCGGCGCATATCATACAAAAAAGCTCCCAACTCCCCAGTTTCACACACCAGCTAGAATGACATCTACCACTACTGCACCCCAAGGCGTAGCCGGCATTCTCTCTGGATCTGACTCTCAATCCTCCATACTTACCCAGCTTTTTTCCCTTGAAAAACGTGTCGCCCTGGTCACCGGCGCTGAACGTGGAATCGGGCTCGAAATTGCTCTTGCTCTCGCACAAGCTGGTGCTGTTGTCTACTGTCTTGACCTTGCAGCGCAGCCAACCGAGGAGTGGCTGCAGGTCCAGCAATACCTGAAGGGAAGTGATAATGGCGCCAGATTGGAGTATATGCGAGGTGATGTCACTGATCAGAAGCAAATGTGGAAAATTGTGGAGGACATTGTCGCGAAGGAAGGAAGAATAGATGTGTGCTTTGCGAATGCGGGTATCCTGAGGGGAGCGGAGTGCTTGGAGTATCCTGCGGACGAATTTAAGAAGGTCGTTCCCTTGCTGGATGCACCTAATACGCTCATACTCAACAGATCGACGCTAGCTGATCGACGTGAACGTGAATGGCGTCCTCTTCACTGCGCAGGCTGCTGGAAGGCAGATGGAGAAATTGGGAATACGGGGAAGCATTGTTATCACGGCTAGTATGAGTGGAAGTATCACCAACCGAGTATGTCGTTTTATTCGAAGTTTGGGACTGGCATCTGAGTTGACTTAGGATCAACACTGGGTTGCATATAACACGAGTAAAGCTGCTGTCGTACAGATGGCGCGTTCCATGGCATGCGAACTCGGCCCCAAAGGGATCAGGGTCAATTCTCTTAGTCCAGGATACATCTATACCAAGTAAGATTAGATACTAACCCGCCCGCATGGACTCTTACCTTTCACGTAGGCTCACGCGTGCATTTCTGGATCCTCAACCCGAGTTGAAGGCCAAATGGGAATCCCAGAACCCACTTGGGAGACTCGGAAGACCCGATGAGCTGCGTGGCGTTGCTCTTTGGTTAGCTGGCGATGGATCAACATTTTGTACGGGGAGCGAGTCAGTTATTATTTTCCGTTGATCTTCAAAATGTGGCGCTAATCCCGTATGTAGCATCATTGTCGACGGAGGTCACCGAGCATGGTAGAAGATTTCTGTTCCTGTTTGGACTCGGTTCGAATGCTCCCTAAGAGTGAAGGGTATCGCTGCTTCTTTCTTTATAACTCCCGTTGTTCAAGACGTTGGACGTCGAAAAAGGCTACATAATATATCTACTGTGATATCATAAAGCCATGCGCGACAACTTCATACGCTTCTCAAATGCATTTGAGTCAGCAGCAACCCTATTACCCTTGTTGTTCACACGACCGGCTGGGGTCCTGGCTGGACTTCCTGCTGTGGAAACTGGGGAAGCGGTGATAGTTTCAGCACCTGCACCTCCAGCACCGGCAGCTCCAGCAACGGTCTGAGTGGCAGCAGAACCGAAAGCGCTAGTGGTCAATGTGAGAGTCCGGACATCCGAGACTAGCAAGTTGGAACGTCAGCTACCATCCAGGCTGTGTATGACTGAAACATACCTGGGCCTAAAAGTTCGTTGACGACGGCCGTGTTCGGCTCGCCTACACCAGCATTCTATAAGAAAAAAATTCAGTTTCAGTCAAGGAGACGGCGAAAAGATATTATTTACGCCTTGGTTGATGCTAGTCGTCAATCCATCTGCGAGTGCCTTAGCGGCAGCCACATTGGCAGCATCGATTTGCTCTGGGGTAAGCTTGTTTTCTACCTGGAATCCAAGTGCATCGACCGAAACATTCTGTGCGCTTGAAAGAACAGAGAGTGCAGCCGCAATGGCTCCCTGAACTGCTTTTTTGAGGTCGACGGCTTGTTGTTTCGTCAAGATGGCGTTCGGCGCGGTAGTGCTGTTGCCACCATTGGGAGAAGCATCAACTTGACCGGCAAAGGCATCGATAGGAACTGCATAGCAACATACGGTCAGATACAAGGTAGTCGGATAGTCGAAGGAACTTACTGTCGATCGCAGAACCAGTGGCAGTCTGTCAAGTTTAGGGTTCGTCACGTTTCTGGATTACTGGAAATTTGGAACACTCACCTTCAGCTCGTCAATCAAATCTACAGTCAACAGTTGCCTCTCTTCCAAATCCCTGCGTCTCATCTCGATTTCCTGGTCCAGTTCCTTCCGTTTCGCGATGAGAGTTCGAAGGGCATCCTCCTCTCTCTTCTCAGGGGAAGGGAAATAACGGGCAAGGTTCTGGGTGTTTCTGTTCCTGTTGTTTCCGAGACGGTTGCGATTTCTGCCACGGCCTGTACCAGCGTTGTTGTTGGTGCCAGTGTTGGCGCCAGTGTTAGTATTGGCACCAGTAGCGCCGTTGGCTACGAAAGAGAAGTGAGTATGACTACAAGCACAAGGCGGCAAGACTCGACTAACCAACAACAGCCGCACAACCACCGAAAGGACCAGCTCCGTTAGCCAAGCTCTGTTCTAATCCAGCCCCACCATTGTTAATACGAACGATACAGGCATCGTTGTTAGGTCCACCGGTGCAAACAGTGCCCGCCGGAAGCTGAGCAGTGAACTGCGAGTCAACAGGACCACCCCTGAGAATTCCGTTGGCACCGGGAACTTGTTGAGTGACAACAGCATCCTCCCAGGTTCTACCCGTTCCGTCGGTGTTGAACTGGGCAGTGAACGGACCTCCACCATCGGCGTTTACTTGGTGGATAGTCATCGTGATGGAGCCATTGGGACTTAGAGATGGAAGCTGGCCACCACCTTGTTGAAGGGCAACCTGGAAGGATCTAGTTATATCGATAGAGCCACCTTGTAAAGTTGCGCCACAGGGGTCGTCGACTAGGTTCTTCATAACAGGCGTATCAAGCTGGAATGGTTGCTCGGATGTTCCGTTTCGGGGAATAGTATCAGCTGTGAAAGCGATTGTGAGATCTTGCTCGAAAGATCATGAGAGATATTTGTTGATACTCACTAACACCAAAACCCATGGTGACAACACCATTGGTACCAGTAATGGCTGAGATAAGACCGTGGCCATGCACGGAGGCGGAAAGTGCAAGAGCGAAAGCAACAGACTTCATCCTGGGGATGGGTAGGATCTGGCTAGCAGATAGAGAAAATGTAGCAGGACGACTCAACGTCAAGGAACAAGGGAATGGAAAGAGGAAAAGAGAAGGACTAGGTTCTCAGAACCAGTCACCGCCTGGGCTAGAAGAGAGGAAGGATGAGGAATGAGGAAATCCAGGCGGGGTGTCGACCTCGGATTTATACCTGGAGGAGAAGAGGAGTTGCTAAGCGGAAGGCAGAATCTGATGTCTTCAAAATGCCTGGAGGCAAAACCTGGAATCTAGCCACAGCCAGGCTCCTTCCAAATCTTGCTGCGCGTATGCCATTCGGGGTAGGGCGACGAGGCATTATTAACATTTCGACACGGTTCTTGACGACGAGGGGAAGTGTGTAGCACACGAAAGATTGCGGTAAAAATCTGGAAATGCCGTGTGATCTTCTACAGCGGTTCTGCAGCGACGAAGGTAAACAGACGCCCAACCCGGTATCTTAGCTTCCTGATTTTCTACCCGCTTTCACTGATAAGGCACCGGTGTTTGGTATCAAGTCTCAAGATAGTATGCCCGAGATACCTGAATTCCTGTGAATGACTTGTGGGTATGAACACGACACTAATGTCAGTCTATTATTTGAAGACTCACAGAGCTAATCTGTCTGCTCACGCAATTGCCTAAGCAAGATAAACGGCCGACGACGGTAGCAACGACGCAATGAAGTCCATGAGGTTTTTTGAAATTCCGAAGGCTCAAAAGGAGAAGATACAGGGCTGCCGCCCAAGAGATGGAAACGCCTACGGCAGTAACGACGCGGGTTAGAAAAATTAGGCTTGGCTTTTCTGAAGTTGCCATGTAGCACAAACGCAAATGTAGTGGCAGTGCCACCCCCTCTCCTCCTGCTCGAGCTATGACACGGTTTTCGGATCCCAAGTCCGGGAAAAAAAGCAGGATCACTGAATCACTGATGTCGAATATCAGTTGTCTTGACATTGTTGATACGACTGTGCTTTACAACATCGACACTCAAAGCAACACTCATGGGATACCATACTGCAGCACGCTGCAGGACATGGGTATAAGCACTGGTTTGCCTTGAGCTGTCATCGTCATCATTGTAGTTGTTCTACTCGCACGGATAGTAATCAGGAGACGTGTTACTGTACGACGTATAAGATGGAGATGTAAATTGCAACTGTAGTCACCAATGAGGATCTCGAGAATATGCTCGAGCAACTCGACTTTGTAGCAGCATGAAGAATAGACCCGCGGAGGTTCGTCTATGAAAAATCCTGCTCAGCACTAGGAGGGTGAGAAACGGGCGACTGGTATCACCATTATGGTCTTGGAATATCTGGCGCCAAGATTTCAAACTTCGTGGTTCAACAGACGTCTGATATGGTCGGGTCCTGGACGTATTGCAGTTTTCATCAGTACTTGCCGTATCTCTTCTTCAATTGACCAGGATCACGCACCGGATATTTGCTCTCGTTTCGATCCCATTCTCAGGACCTTGAGCTTGCGTATTTAGCACCTCATTCCAACTTTCCGTATTCTTTCCTCATCATACATTTCTCGGTATAATACTCGTGTACATGGTCCATTCGACCCTGTCAACTCTAGAGTTTGAGTCAACACGATAGCCCGCGAAACCTGTAGGGTACGGTGAGCCAAATGAAATTGAAATATCGACCGACTACTCACCTGTTACATAGCCGCATTTTTCTGTGCGAGAGTTGTGGTATTGTCCGTTCGTGAGGTACCCAAACAAACCTGGCGAAGCGCCCAAGCACGGGTGACTAAGCGGCTTCGAGCCGGGCAGCCGGCGGTTGTAAGTACTGTATGTACAAACAAACAGATTTCTTTTGTTCCTTTGCACGCACTCTCGCCGCATGTACAGTATCAATGATGCGCAAGTACAATGTCTATTGTCTTTTACAAGGTTTAAAAGAACCTCGTATTCGAGTCCAAGTCAGGTCCAAGCACTCCTCCCAATACCCCAGCTTGCGATACCCAGATATTCTCTGAAATACCCCTTTCGCTCTAGCTGGTTCTGAGCTTCCTCTGACTCGCTCATTTTAATTCATTTTTTCGAAACACAACTCGAGATGTACTCCATTACCCGCCCAATGACACCCGACTCGATGATGGAATCTTACTCGTGCGTTTCATTCATCCGAGGACGACTTTCTTCATTCAACTCAAACTCGTCCTCAATGTGTAGGGCCTCATCGCGCACTTCCATCAAACGCCGTATTGTACGAGCATGGAAAACTGTGACATCTGTCACCCGCAAGCAAGAACGCGCGTCGTTCGTTCCCCAGGGATTTGTTCTAGTTACGAAGAGGAGGAGTATAACGTTGTGAAGCTATTCCTCGTGGAAGACGTGTTTATTTTGCATGGACTTTGAAGACGATAGATTGGGATGCGCAGGCGCAGATGGAATACGATTGGCACTCTTAATATCTACTTATGACACTGTATGCACCTTTAATATGTATCTCTATGCTGTATGTTGTATGTGTAAATTCAAAATGGAGGATAGTTCATCGCCTGAACGCTTGAGAATCGGGACAAAGAGGCGCCTCGGATACTCGGAGACCGACTAAGTCATCAGTTTTCAACGATCCATGCATTTATACTGTATACCCGCTCATTTCCAATGCCAACAGTTTCTACCTTTGACACGGGGTAATGTTGACATTTGGAGATGCAGAAAGTATCGTCATATATTGCTGTGGCTGCACCTCTTGCACCAACTTCTAGTTCTAATATGCCCAGGTAACTGCGGTGGTCACTAGCTTAGCGACATCGGTAGCTTTCGGCGTAGATTCATCTTCTGGTGTGGCAGTTATATCACTACCGCAGGACAAAATGCGCGTTCAACGGTACACGGATCCTAACTGCGCCCCGACACGGCCTTGGATGCTAAACCAAATTGAAATGCTGCGCACGACACGATCGACAGAACCTGAAGAAAGCATCTTGTCGATGTCTGGCATTAGACAAACCAAGTGTCTGCAGTCAAGGTGATCGAGATGCACGGTAGACAGCTCCATGTCCTGTGCACCACCTAGAGATGAGAGGATCGTTTCGTGCCACAACTGGCTGCTGTCCGACTGACGTATCAAGCTTCAAGACTGGTGTTCAAGTTTCAAGGTGGTTATGGGGATCGATTGCATGTTACTAATGCTTCTGGGCCTCGTGTTTCATGACTCACAGGTACGCCATACCTCCACGTAGGTATAGAGTTGCCATGAGCAAGAGACGTTGGGATAGTGCTGCCTCCAGAGTTGAAATTGACGGCTGGCCGCCACCCCCACCCCGAATCCGCGTCGGCGTCGGTCGTGTCATGTATTTTTTTTTTTTCCAATAGGAAAGTGTTTGACCAACGAGTCGTACTCCCTACTAATAAAAGAATCGCGCGTCCTATTGGAAATAAATATTTATTTGCCGAGTGTCTTTTCTTATGGAAAGGGGAGTCTCCGAGACAAGGTCGAGCTGGAATCACAGCCACAGCAGAGATCGGTTTACGGGTGACCCGTGCCGTCACTATATCAATCACACGGCAACATGTATGTGATGACTACATTCTTCTCCCCCAAAAATTTTATTGTGACTCGGCCACAACCCGCGTTTACCTCGTTGTTATACATACCCACACACACCTCGACCTCGCATGCGACATACATGGCTACCTTTCCCAAAGACTCTACATCTTCCCGTCCTCCTCACAAGCGCCATTTCTCAAACTCCTCTCGAACAACCATCACCACCACCACCACCACCACCATGACGAGGTCCAGTCGAGAGTACGGTGCATTGTCAACACCCGAACATTCTCCCAGCACTAGTACTCGCAGGTCCAAAGTGATAACTTCAGTACGGAGATCTCTCTCAGTTACCCCAAAAAAGTCGCGCTCAACATCAGATGTGAGTTGTCTGTTGATTTCTTCAACCGGTTGATGTTCATTGCCGTGTGTAATAACTAGAAAAATGAGATGCATTACTCTAATGCAGAAGAACGCACATATACTGCATCGCGAATACGGCGAGATGACCCTTCACGGTCTCCTCCAACCGTTGAACAAATTGCAATGGGTCTTCATCTTTCTCGGACACCTCATCTGCGGAATGCGCCCGCTCACCAACACCGTTTACCCTCCATCACTTTACCACCCCCGCCTGCACGTTCCTCTCTGAAGAAATTCCCATCAGAACCATCTAATCCAGGGATGACGCCCTCGGTTTCATCAGCAACGACATTCACATCCCTCTCTACCCCTCAATCCTCATTAAACATGAACAGTGACGCAAGCAGTAGCTCGTCAGCACTCTTCTCATTAAAGATGAGCAGTCGCATGATGTCCCGCTTTCTGCCACGTTCACGCTCTTCTACCTCGTCTACCTCATTACACATGTCTGTGTCCCCGAGACCAAGCATATCTTCCGACTCTTCGCCTTCCATAATAACACAAAAGAAGGCTGTTAGATTTTCGGAGCCTGGTAATGAGGAATGAAAGGTACCCGATTCATAATTCCATCCCATGGCAGTCTTCTTCGCGACCTGTGCCCCTCATAGAACGCTAGGGCTATCGAGTTTGGCCATGAGGCATGAGGAATGAAGAGAACCCCGATCCGCACCCTCATAGAATCCCGACGCATCCGCATTCTATCCTTATTCGTGTTATCTATTCGTTCCTCGTTGGTGCTTTCTACTTTCGTTTGTCTCTTGTCGCGCAATAATATCCTCATTACCTTGCATTTCCAATTGCAATTCCCTTCACACTCATCATGCTGAAACCTTCTACATCACGCCCCCCGCAATCTTTCACCAAGGATTCTGTTTTGTTGTATACATTGTAGCAGGAATATAGCTGACTATAAATAATGAACAATAGCATTTACGCCTTCACTCAGCCAGAAAATTCGGACTGCGTAATTACGTCACCATGATCTTTTGCCGTGATTTTTTTGGCCCAGAACTGCCTCTTTACTTGAACTGTCATCTTCTCCTTTTACCGTTAACAGATCTCCAGTTTATTCCTCTTGAATACCCTTACCTCGACTACTCAGCGCGACGAGAAGAGACACGATGGCTCCAGTAGAAACGGAATACTACGACCTGGTACGTTTGGCGTGACGCTGATTACTGTTTAGTGGCTAACACTTGTGGATCTTGGGTTTTAGCTTGGTGTACCGGTCGATGCTGATGACAATACTTTGAAGAAGGCGTATCGAAAGCAAGCGATGAAGGTACATTCGTGTCGCTTGACTAGGGGAAGGGAAGCTAAAGACAAAACGCTATAGTACCACCCGGATAAGAACCCTTCAGCCGATGCGGAAGAAAAGTTCAAGGAAATTAGGTTTGTTGAGATATTCAACTCGGATCGTGGAGAAGGGGTTTCTAATAGCCTTGGAACAGTAAAGCATACCAGGTTCTTTCCGATCCTGTGAGTACCCTTTCCATGGTACCGTATCCGATGTTGATTATGACTCGTTCGTCATCACTAGAATATGAGAGCAGTCTACGATAAGAACGGAAAGTCAATGGTGGATAAAGAAGGTGGCATCAACATCGAAGATGCAGCAGGATTCTTTGCCAATGTATTTGGTGGAGAACGATTCGTTGATTATGTGCGTCCGCCTTTTTTTTTTTTTTTTTTTTTTTGTATCTTTTCCCCCTTCCTCCTAGTTCAATATCCTGACTATCTTGTTCAAATTAGATCGGAGAAATATCTATAATGAAAGATATGACGACTGCCGCTACAACTATGATGACAGACGAAGAAAAGGCAGAGTTGGAGAAGCAGTTGAATGGAGAAGGACCCTCAACACCTGGTGTTACTAGTTCACCGCATCCGACATCAACTTCAGCACCTACAACACCACCCGCGACTACAGCCGCTCCGGAGGAGACGACCACAGCCAATGCAGAGTCCATCGCCACTGCGGCTACTACAGAACGTCCCGAAGCAACATCACACCCGAGTAATCAGTCGTCTCTTGTTGCTCATGGAGAAGCCAGCTCCACAACATCACCATCACCCTCGACGCACAGCACCAAAGATAGCAAGGAGAAGGAGCGAGAACGTATCGAGCGCGAGAGAGAAGCTACCAGGAAACGCAAAGAAAAGTTGCGTGAACAGGAAAGGGAACGCCGTAAAGTAATGGAAGCTCGTGTTGCAATGTTGACCAAGAAGATGGTTGAACGTTTACGGCCATTCGTAGACGCAAAGCATCCTGGAGACAAGGAGGATCCCGAGACGATGGCGTTTGAAGCAAAGATGAAGCGGGAAGCTGAGGACCTCAAGTTGGAAAGCTTTGGAGTCGAATTGTTGCATACAATTGGGAACGTGTATATGATGAAGGCGACTTCGTTTTTGAAGTCGAGAAAGTTTTTGGGGATGTAAGTTTTTCTTTTTTCGTGTTTTTCTTTTTTTTTTTTTTTGTGCGAGTTGGTTTCTCATGTCGCCCATAAAGTCCAGGATTCTTCTCGCGCCTGAAGGAAAAAGGAACGCTAGCTAAGGATGTTTGGGGTGTCATTGGAAGCGCGTATGTGTTTACCATTCCCTTGTTGGTCTCGTGTCCGATCCTCATGCAATTCATTTCATTTGGAAAAAAAAAAAAAGGCTGAGTGTGCGGGATATGATGCTGGAGATGGAGAAGCTTCAGGCTAAAGGCGAACTAGGAGAGGAAGAACTCCGAGCGCTCGAGATGGATGTCACGGGAAAGGTGTGTGCTGTTTTGTGTTCGTTGCAGGGTTTCTGATCTTCTATTCGTTTTCTGTTTCACTCCCGCTGTCAAACAACCCTTCCATAGATAATGCTTGCATCATGGAGAGGAGCACGTTTGGAAGTGATCCAGGTACTGAGAGAAGTAGTTGATAATGTTCTGAAAGAGCCTGGAATCCCGGAACCTGTGCTCGTAAATAGGGCAAAGGTGTGCCATGTGCTTTCGTTATGAGGGCTATGTCTGATCCGATTACTCTATGGATAGGGTTTACTTCTGATTGGTGCTATCTTCAAGTCTACTGTTCCCGATGAGTCTGATGAGGAACGTAGGGAGTTGGAGAGGTAAGTCGTGTTATCGTAATTGTTCTCGCTAAACTCTTTATTGATTACTCGCTGTATCAGGATGGTTGCCGAAGCCGCACAACCAAAGCACAAACACAGCGCACACAAGGCAGCCAAAGCCAAGAGAGAAGAGATGCTGCGACACGCAAAGGATGCAGAGAAGGAGAAGGAGAAGGTAGAGAAGCCGACCGAGGCCCAGGCATAGTTTGTCTTTCTCTCTCTCTTTTGGTCGCAATAAGTAGCGCTTTCTACTCGCATCTCGTCAGGCTCTGCATTTTGCATACATTTACTCTGTTTTCTGGAAGGCTATATCTTTCTTCTATGAGTCCCGTCACCCCCATTCCGATCTTATTGGACATCATACCTTATACTCGAGAACCCTTTATGTTCCCTTGTGCATTTTCGCCTTCACACTTGCAACCCCCAAGTCTTTCGGCGCGGATCCAAAAGGGCATCCCGGCCTTTAGACAGTAACCTCCCACCTCCGTTCAAACTATACTTCACCTCTATATGCTTATTTTTGGATTTCTGTTCACGTTATATCTACCTACCTACCGCTCTTCCTAATATCGTGATTGGTTTTGGCGAATACTTTTGACCGTCAAAAATTCATTATTGATTCCTGATGTCGACGCTGACTCCGCCAATAGAAGAACACCTCATTTATGAAAGCAGGAATTGCTGGGTTGTTAACGAGTGGCTTCGTCAGGTCCATTAATGAACTGTCAAGGTAGCCTTCTGGTCCCGATGTCCCGATGTCAGTGCTTATCATCATCATCATCGCGGGGAACATGAACAAGCTCAGGTATGGGGAAGACACGTCCAACGTTGAATTTACGCAAAAAAGATGGATGAACCTGAGGAGGCGGCGGCGGTAAGGTTCCGATGAAGCCATGCTATTGGATTCACAAACATGATTGGTGTGCGCCTGTGGGTAAAAATACACATGAACCGAGAATACGCCTACATGCGGACCATAATCTCAAAAGTCCGAAGCCAGGGTCCTTCCATAATCAAGTCCCAGGAATGTCGTTGGGTGCGGTATTGATTTGGTAGTGATACATATGAGTTGGGCATGCAGTAAAAGGGGAAATCATTACATCGTCATCGTCATTTCAAACAGAGATAGCAGGTGAACCCGATATGTTCGATGATGCAGCAAAGGAATCTTTAATCTGTCAATAGAAGAGATGGTCAGCAAGTCAGGATTGGTTGACGATAACAGAAGTGATCAATGAGCAGGTGAGCTGGAGTCAAGTGAAAGGTCGAGAAGATACTGACTTCTTGAAAGAATGCATCATCGTCGATGGTTCTGAACGCTGTCATGGCCAGAGCCTGTGTGACGCACATGGCGGCTTCATGGGCCGCGTCGGTAGCCGCCGAGCGAGTGAAGGCGGCGGTGTGGTTCCCGCCGTTTGGTTCCGTGGGTATGGCTGCAGGAAGAAGTAGGAGTTAGCACTCAGCGAAGACCGCAACAAGAGATGAACCGACCGAACATCGGATGTAGAGAAGGCAAATCTACGTTAGAGGCGGATGTTGAGACTCGGTGGTCCTGACAGTAAGCAATACATTTTCACTCACGGTAACCAACATTTCCCTGTTGTCATCGGAGTTAAATCGTGCCCGTGTCACAGTCTGTGGAGTGAATGACGACTTACAAAATCAGTCGACGCCGTAGAACCATGTGAAGTCGTGTCCATTTGGAAGTGATCCTTGACAATCGCAGAGAACTCTTTAGCTGAAAAGAACCATGAGATTGTCAGCAAAGAGTATGACCGAGTGACGCGCACCTAGAGCTGGATTCTGGTTCAGGTCGTAGTAGGCAGGCTCGGCCTTGACATTCACTTTGCAGTCTGTTGCCATCGAGGCAGCACTGAAGAACAATCAGTCTTAAACATGAGGTCCGGCAAGGGATATGGTCCTACTTGAAGCACTTGACAACTTTGTCAGCGAAGACTTTCAATTCCGGGTAGCTCGGTGCTCGGACTATCCATCTCATCTTTGCGTAGTCGGGGATGACTATAAGCATATAAGCTGACTATTCCGACCGGAGAAATGAAGCGAGGTACCATTTGGAATCCAGTCTTTTCCTAGGATAACTCCATGAACTCGGTGATCAGGTTTCATCTGCTGTCGTAGTACAGAGATGCTAGAGTATGCGAGGAATGCCGCGTCCAACGCATTTGTGCCTTCCCTGTTGAGAGAGTAATGAGATGAGACCACATCAGACGTACAAGTCTATTACCATGGTGCCATTCCAGCATGGGCGCTGAAAAACTGTCAGTCCTTCACTCATTCCTCATGATCATCACTATCACATACTTTTTACCGAAATATTCGACTTCGAAGGATTGCATAGCATTAGAAGATCCCACGTCGAATGAATGAGAAGGTCCGGGGCCTGGGTGGGACCTGAGTGGGTTTATCGTGTTAGACGCCGACCAGCGTAAAGCATACAGAACGAAAAAAAAATCTCACATGATACAAATATCCATCTCCTCGTAGCCACCACGCTCCAGAAGAATGATCTTTCCGCCTCCACTTTCTTCAGCTGGAGTTGATTTCATTAATGAATCGGGGACGGACAGTTCCTATTGCAAAGAACATACCAGGAGTACCAAGGAGAATAATTTTGCCGGCGGTGTTCGTCCTTTCAAGTGCTGCTTTCAAAGCAATTGCGACACCACAGCCACTGACGGCAATGAGGTTATGGCCACAAGCATGACCAATGCCTTCGAGGGCATCCATTTCTATAATTCAGATGTTAAGGTGGACATTACAACGCAGAGGACTAAAGGGCTTACCAGAATTGATTCCCACCACCCGTCCGCCTCTACCGTGGGTGTATTCAGCCCTCCAAGCGGTAGCAAGACCGAGGTATCCTCTAGTAACCTTGAACCCATGATCTTCCATGAAGGAAGTCAAAAGGTTGTGAGCAAACCTGGCGCCACAGTCGTGTCAGATATTGATAGGCAGATACGTGTCGAGGACTGACTTTTCGTGGAATTGTAGCTCTGGATTGTCTAGAAAAGGGTCGGCGATGAGTAAACACCGTCTTGGCCCGCAAGTACATGAAGTGGCTACCGTGGATCTGTAGACTTAGCTGGCGTAGCTTCGGCTTGAGGTCGGATAGTACGTTATCGATCGCCTGGGCGGATACACTGCGGAGGTGGTCTTTGGAAGGGGTGTATGCGGGTAGAGTTGTCTGTGACTCGGACGGCCACCAGAGCGCTTGTTTTCCGAACGAGAAATCGCAGTTTGGACAGTAACAGTCGTGCTGTTCATTCTAATTGAATAGACGCGTCGTTTAGATTGTGATCACGGGAGGTGATGCTGTAGGACGTACCGACTGTCCTTTTACTGTAGAACTCTTTTCATCTCTCTGTGATGACGACGACGAAGACGACTGGGCGGGTAGCCGAGATGAAGCTGAACGACGGGAATGCTTTTTGCGTTTGAATAGTCGACCAAAGCATCCAACAGTGATATCGGCGTCGTTGTGGGAGGACATGATGGTATGGGGGAGAAATTGAGAGGCGGGAGTTCCTGAGCCACTCTGTTGAATATTTATGAGGAATCATATAATGTAAATAGTTGCGATATACACGTCGGTCGCTCCAAGAGTCGGTTTTCGTGATCCCGATCATCAAATGATCAGTCCCACTGACTTCGGGGTATGAGGTAATCCACACATACGGTAACCGAAGATCTCCCAGATCTGCGTGCACCGGTACCTGGATCCTATATAAGGATCATATTCATTCCAGCTTACAGCTTTAAAATCCTACAAGTGGCTCACAAGGCGAGTATCTACAACCAAAGTGCCTTAATTATCGTACCAGGATCCATATCCGGAGGTGGCGGATTCGGGGACTATGTAACGTTGTGGTCTGGTTGAACCTAGAACCGCTAAGGGAGAAACCAAGTTCTTAGCCTCAGCACGGCTTTCTTGACGGTCTTCGGAAATCCGAGGGGAACGGCTAACACTGGATTCTCATAGATGGTTGCCTGCCGCTTTACCAAGTGTTCCGCGGACGGAGCAAACGAGGTCATCGGTCATCGAAGATGCTGAAGAGTTCCCGAGTGGGACTTTATCCCGTAGGTATAAGATGGCATGAGAACAACATGAGAATACCTGTTGCAAAGGTTGGGAAGCCGTACTATATTATACCTAACGAGGTGATAACATGAGATCTAGTGATACAAGACGACGGGAACTCACAATGTGACCATTCGCAAACCTTCGCCTGGAAGTATCCGAGCTAATGAAGGCGGCCAGCGGGAACTTAGGCGATCGGCCAAAGAGCGAAAAAAAAAAGTGAGGACATGCCGGTGTCATACGAGAAATCCATTCCGACTCGGAGAGCCTAACATGGTGAAACCACCGCAGCTCATCGTCTAGTGAATTGCTTAATGAGCACAGTGTCAAATGCAGACCGATAGTGACCCCGGATAATTCAGCTTCCACGACAGAACGACATTGTGTCGGCTGTCCCGGCTGTCCCGGCTGTCTGAAAGTCGTCTAAGAACCTGTCTGCATAGCACTTCGACTGCCGCACAGAATACTGCCCGAATATACCGGACAGAACTACGAACACGTTCAACGTAAAAGACGGGCGGTCCCGAAACGTCCACCCCATGGTGCATCCCTTCGTAAACAAATGCCAAAATACACTTGTCGTTCCTTTTTGCTATGTCAGGATTGACAGACAGATTGTCGAGACGTCGAAGCTTCGCGAAAATGGTAGCGGGGGCGAAGACTGGAAAATCTTCTTGCTCTAGGCCAAAAATTGCCGGGGTCTTCTTCATCCCTTGTTCTTGAGGACAGGCCGCATTGTATCCTCTATTTTGGGTGATCATATGAACCACATCGATTCGCGCTGCATTTCCCTCATGACGTTTTGCCCGAGAGACAAGAGGAGCTTCAATTCAGCGCCTTGACCATCGACTTCTCCGAATCTCGAACAATATCCGTCGATACCCGATGACCAGAATTCAGGGATTTTCGAAGAAGCTCATTTCAGAACCTAACCGGGTTCTAATGAAGTGAGAGAATGAAGTAAGTGCAAGACTCTAGGACGTACCATTCATAGCAGCTTCAAGGTTGACATCGTAGGAAAGAACCTCGAGGAGCAATTTCGGTTGAGTTGACGGAGGTAAATGGAAAAGGGTTGGCCTCGTCTTCTTGCAGTGATTTTATCCGGCCCGGGGCCAGCGACTAGCGTAACTGGCGAATGTCGTCAATGATCTCCTAAGTCTTCAAACTTTCGTTGAAATCGAGCCCGTACGCTGCCGAAATGAGATTCTGATGGTTCTGCATCGTGACGTTCAATCCCATGATACTACACGTTTGAACAGAAGAAATGAGCGTCGGGGTTTTGATGTAGAGAGTTGAATACAATACAAGTAGCAATCGTACATAGGGTACCCAAAAATAATAATGTGGTACGATTCTACATCCATCCTACTGAATACGCAAAACCTGGAATGAAATCAACCGCAAAATCAGTAGCCTATCGCCCCAGATCGGCTCAGGATGGATTCGGCACTGGATACAAGCCCCTGCCTCGCCCCCGATATCCTCTTGAAGAACCCCTACCCCGATCGTGGAATCCATTTACGAATCCACCTCGTCCACCTCTACCTGGTACGAACTCGCCTCCTCTTCCGCCGCGTGGCGCAAAGCTACCACGATTAGAATGTGACTGAACGCCGTTGGTCGCTGCCGGTGACGTATGTGCCTGCACAGGTGAAGATGCAGGAGGTCCGTTTGACGCTTGGGGACTTGAATGGTCCGCATATCCATTCTGCATGACGCCCGGGTTGCCTCCTCGATTCGATGGTGTACCGCCTCTAACTAATGCACTTCCCCGTCCGGAACCTCTGTTGGGATTCTTCATTATTGACACAGGTGACGATGCAGACGGTGCAGGAGTAGGCTTCCATCCAGAAGCTCCTTGTTGGCCCTGAGGAGGCAGCACGTTAGGCTGAGGTCCTATTCGAGGTTTGAATGGCGAATTGGTGTTTTGTGGAGGTGGAGGTGCTTGGGGATTTGTCGATGTTACGAATTGAGGATTACTTAGGTTCAGACAAGTGTTGAACTCGACAGTGGAGCCGCGATATTGGGAACACCTTAAAACCACTGAGCACCGCACGTCCAGCAATCACAAATGCGTCCAACTTACCTGCCACTTAAGGTTCCTCCGCTCATGAACGGTGCATCCCAAACTACATCCATACTTTTGGCATCTAGGCCAATCACCGTGCCCTTTGCGGATAAAGGAACTCCACCAGAGTCCTTCACCATCGTCACTCTGTCGCCTAACGCAAACTGTTGACCTTGCAGACGATAAATGGCGTCCGAAGGTTTGAGCACCGCCTGCCTGGGGATCCCCTTCACAATGGCCTTCTTAATTGTTGCAGTTGACCGCGAGGAAGTGTATGAATCGGCCAATTTCTCAATCTGCGAAACAGTTTCCTGGAGATACCGTTAGCCGACCGCAAGCCCACCAGAAGTGTCGATATTACCTTGTCCAACTGGTCGCAGAACAATGACACCGGCTCAAAGTCTCTGACCCCCTTGCTCTTTAACCACGCCTTCACCTCTTTAACCTTTGCGTCCGGGTTCTCTGCATTCCCGAAAAACATGTCCGCCCTAACCATCATGTCCCCATTGCCACTCTTCCCTTCCATCTCAAGTCCATCAAAAACTTCAGGGAACCGCTGGATGTACTCTCGTATTAGAGCCAAAGCTTTCTGGCTATACTCCCAATGTCGTCCGCCCTCCTTGTCTTTTCTCGTATAACCCACAACCTTCAATGCCTTCGCTTCGTATTTGAGACATAGGCCGAGGTTGTGTTTCTGGTTATCGGATGTGATAACCATGAATGAAGAAGTTATCTTGGACAAAGCTCGACCAGAGAGATTCACCTGGTTAGCCGCCATGTACGATGGAACATACGCAGAAGCAGGTGAAGACGCAGAGGGTAACTGTGACGCCTCTACTATCTCTTTAAATTTGAGCTTCTCGGTCTTGTCGGAGGGGAAGAACGCCAAGATAACGCTGAGTGTGCGGTTTTTTTCGTCTGTCTTGCTGACCTGAGCAGCTACACCATACGCATGTTCACCGAGGAAGAAGATCTTACTTCCTTCAGGGAATTCCTCGGCAAGAGGAGGAGCTGGTCGCTCGAGAAAGCGGGGATCTTCAGACATCACCGACGTTACGCATAACTGCAGTGCTTGCTCTGTCTCTTTGTCTTGCCCTTCATAGTCCTTGATGAATGCGCCAGTGTCTAGCCGCTTCAGTCCTATTCGTAGATACCGTAAGACAACAAGAACTGATGTTCAAAAAAGGCGACATACCTTTCAAAGGCCTCACATGAACCAAGACCTGAACCTCTCCGATCACAACACCACACCGCTTCGAGTACACGTCTTCTATCCTCTGTGCCTTCGATTTCCAGTGTCCAAGTCCGCCATGACTGTGAGGTGTACTAACGACTTTATCCCTTCCAGCAATCTTCGCTTTCTCGTAACGGAACAATGAATCACTGATACCGACCACCATACCCTCCCTCAAAAACGGCCAATTTATCCACACTCGGCTTCCAACGAGGTCCCGCGCAATGTCCTCAGACTTCCGGTTTTCATATGCGTTAGCAATGTTGACTATGACAGACTTATTCCGCGACTCGGACCCATGAACGTTGACGTGATGATACCCGATTACCACGCCTGCATGGGGAAGCGTTTTAAGCGAAGGGAAGCCGGCTAAAGCTTCCCTACCCAGAGACACGCCATCTCTCAACCCTGGCACCAAATGAAGGCCATCTAGGGTCGGTAGATTGAACACCTCCATCTTACACATGCATCGATATAACGGTGGGAAGAAGCCCGGTAGAGAGCTGGGGTATTGAGTTGGTTCGGCATCAGGGCCGGCGTAGGTGAAGCGTGTAGAGGTGCCAAAAGAGTTGCGGCCGCGCTCCTCTAAGCTGAGAAGGCGCTCACGTGTAGCCATTGCTGCAAGGAGCTCCTTTTCGTTGATGAAGGGAATCTTGACAATCGCTTCCCAATCTTGTTTCTTGCCATTGAGGTCCAGCTCGAACGTCAAAGGGTAAAAATGAGAAATAGGAGAGACTGGGTCGATCATGAGGGGCTGATTGCGAATCAGAGCAGGTTGGAAAAGAAGGTAGTGGAACTCACCCAATATGCTTGAGGAACAAGCTCTTTACTTGCACTCGGCAGAACACCCATAAGTTGTTCAAAAGGTTTGAAAGGTTCCCCTAACTCGAAATCGAATGACATCTCATCCAGGCCCTTCAAATCGCTTATTCTCGGAGCATAGTGATAGTCGTAGAACCAGCCCCAGCTGGCTACACCCGAGAAGTAGTAATGCATGACCCACTGCAGACCTTCAGCATAACGACGAACAAGTTTGCCCATCTCCTCCGGGGAGTCAAAATTGATCTCCAACTTTGTCCGGTAGTAATCCCTCTTCCATTCCGCCATCTTGTTGCTCATAGTTTTCGTGGGATCCTGAGGTGCGCTAACGGGCGCCTTCGAATATTTATTGAGCACGCGATGTATTGCTGCCTCTGATTCCGCTGTCGCAACTTCGTCCTCTGACGAACCGTCGTCATCGTTCGCGGGTAACGACAAGACAAAAAGATTGTTCCCGTCGTCGTCGTACTCGTCCCAGGCCGCATCCAGGTTCAGATCCTCCGCGAGGGTTGCCATAAACGTGCGATCTCGAGCCGGTAAGTCATTGACAATCTTCAACCGCTCGCCGTCCTTCTCCATCTTGGTTAACACAAACTCTCGAACCCTCTCGAACAGCTCTCTCTGCTCAGACGTCAGAATCAAACCCTTGTTCCTTCGCGCTTGCTCGAGTTTCTCCAGTTGGTTCGCCTGTTTTCCCCTAAACCAACTCATATCAGCGTATTCCTTCTCGAATACCTCCTGTTCCCATGTGGCCATCTCGTCTAAAATGCATTGCAGCCGCGGCATATTGATGATACCTGAATCATTGATGTAACCATCAAGGGATGGCAGAACACGTTTGTACACTTCAAATAGCCGTTCGAGGCCATTTTCGTGGATATGTAGATCGGGAAGGTTTGGCAAGAAATCATTGCCAACGAAGACGGCAAGAAGGATGAAATCATCTATGACTCGTTCGAGTGAGTATGGGAACGGTAATTCCGGTGCGATGGAGTGGAATTCTGTGTCGAGATACTCCCGGAACAAGGAAAGGTGAAGAAGGTAAAAATTGATGGATTCTAGGGAGTTATTGGTTTTCTTGCGTGCGGGACCAAATTTGACTTCTTCTCTGAGAAGACAAAAGTGTGGATCATGGCTGAGAAGGCCAAGCATGATGAGATCGGCATCAAGTCCGTAAAGACAATGCCGCATGTTGGGGTTGTAGTCTGGCTGAGCACGAGAAAGTCGGATGTACTCCATGATTTTGTGTTCTCCTTCACCTGGAACCTCGTGTCCGGAAAGCACGACTTCCACGTTGCGCCAATTCGAGTCCTCCGTGATCTTCTTGTTGACAAAGTAGCGAAGCTGTTCAGACAACTTGGCCATGAAAGATGTTCCTGGGGTAATGCAGTTACTGTCGAACGCCTTCTCATCTGGAAGCTTCTCTCCTTTTGCCTCTGCTTTCTCTCTGACCTCCCTAGCCTCCTTTGCAGTCCTAAACCGTCGACTACGCTGTTGGTTCATCTTGGCTCGTGGAGCGACACCATCGACAGCCATGAAAAAGAGCTTCTTGGGCCTGATTTTGCCAAAAAGGTGATCGACATATGCAAAAATTGAGGTGAAAATTTGTTCTTCTGATAACCGGAAATGTGCATCTTCATCGTTGGGATGTGAACAATTGTGTATGATGCCATTAAAGTCGAGATACAAATTGTCTGCAAAACCATGAACGTTGGACCCTGGATATACGCCAAACCACGCACCAAATTCAGGTATCTTATTCTCTTGAATCAACTGCGAAGTCAATGGGTATCGTTCTCTGAAGAATGGTTGGTGACGATGAATGAAGGATGGAATTGCCCACTCACGAAATGTATCGAAAGAACTACCTATTGTCAGCCATACCAGTTCCTTGCAGAGTGAGATTACATACCTTTGGAATGCCTGTAAAGTTGTGAGTCGTTATTGAAGCAGAAACTGGAGGAAAAACGCACCCATTCTGACAGTAGATGGTGGTGGGCAAGTGGTGGGAATGATGTTGAGACGAGAATTAGGCGCCCCCGGCCAACCCTCGGCCTCTAATATATCCCTCAAGCTCCACAATCCTCGTACTGTCACGATAATATGAGATGGCACACAGATTGCTTTGAGACATAGGTGAGTATCTATCTATCTATTTGGATTCCTTGACAGCGGAATTTAAGAAAACAGCCACGAAGTAGGAAAGTTGGATGATAGAGGACGTATGTATCTTTTTCATCACACGAGCAACCTTTTCTTCGACCATAAGCACAACCACCGTTTAGGTATACACTGGCTCGCCTCGAAGTGTAAGTACTGACTCGTGTCGCAGTCTGACTCCTTGGAAGTATATCCCAGCTTCAGTCAACACCTGCATGCGCGTCGTATGCATCTGGCCCATAAATGATTCTCGTTTCGAAGATGGCAATCGACTTGCCTGTCAGTATGAAACTAAGTACCTGAAATGTACGAACAGACCTGTCTACTCACCGACAGTTGCAAGTAATGAGGGCATCCTCGAGATAACCATTCGGCCAGGTGTGGATCTCCGAGTCGGCCTGGCAACACTGTAGAAGGTGGGCATATCCACCAGTACCCGGATTAATTGTATCAGATGGAGGAAATACTTCTTCCGTTCAGGTTCTCTTCTTTTATACACTCAAATAAGTAGTCGGGACGCTTTACACGGTCAGCAGAATTGTATTGATGGCAACACTCCCATGTACACACTAACAACGAAATAACCCAGTCCTTACCTCCTTCCAAAACAACGACTCCGAAGCGCTAACCCGACCAGTAATGAAAGATCTAAAACGGGACCAGGATTTTGGCATACGGTCCCATCGTCATCAACCAAAACCATGGAAATCGCTTTCAGTTGAGGAGGATAGAATCCAGAACGCTCGCAGTCAATCACCCATAGCGAGTTGTCCTTTGCCAAAATTATGTTGGTAGCATTGTGATCACCGTGGGTGAACACCAGACGCGAATGCTGCCACCGAGGCTTTTCGGCTCCTTTCGCAGCGGGTAACCGTCCCAGAACAGATGCAAACTCGCAGAAAGTGCAAAATCGTTCAATGCTCTCAAATGGACCTCGCTTCCTCCCCGTCATTGTAAGGATCAAAGACGATTCCGTCAACAGTGGAGTCGGTTAAGCGTCCAACGTGATCCCCTTTCAAGTAAAAGGAGTTGCTTGATATACATGCGCAGGGTACAGGCGACGCGAAAACGCATTAATGGCCTTAGGTCACGCCGGCATTCGTATAGGGTCCTACCCTCCACGTAGTCCATGACAATACGAGACAGATGGTCGAAATGAATTTCAGGTACTGGAATAGAGGTGTGTTGACGAACAAACACCATATTGGCCCGCTCGGAGGCATCCGAATCCTTGACCAGAAGGTTAGGAGAAATCCGATGGCAGGCTGAAATCGCAAAAAGAATTTTTCACATCCAGGCGTCTGAGAAGGTCTTGCTCCCATTCCTTCACACTTGGGATATCGATGAGTCGGTCGAGTTCACCTTCAGAGCTAATTGATGGAAAGTTGGTGATCTCCTATGAATCGAGTCAACACCGCACCCGAGGGTTAGAAGAACGAACAGACTTGAGATATTGAAGGGCTGGGTAATTTAAAATAGGAAACAATGAATCTAAGCAGTCGGATTTCAATGACCTGACGAAAGCTCTAGGCCATTGAGAGCACCATTTCTGCCAAGATGTGTTACGGGAAGGAGAAACAAAGACTCGACTATCGGAAAAACGTTAGATCTAACGAATCAACATCAGGGCACGTACTGATGACATGTGTATCGATTCCATTGCCCGTTAGATTATCCACCGCGACAAATAGAACGACAGAGAGGACAAGAAAATACTGCTATATGTGTTGAGTCGAGAAGGCCTCAGTAAATTGCCGCTGCCCGGTTACCTGGCCCCAGTATCGCCTTGACGCTCACCTGGATTAGGCAGCTCCTGACTACCACCTCACAGCTTCGAACTATCGACTCTGCATACGTTGAGTTCAGTATCTGAGCGTGCTAAGGGTGTCTGCCCATGACGTCCACCCAGCAGGCAGCTCAAACCGATGCCCTTACTCAAATCTTTCATGGACTGAAGAACAAAACCCCAGATGCGCGTCTACAATCGGCCATAGAACTTCGACGATATGTGAGTCGATAGTCTTGCACTAGGATTTCTTCGGCTTACACCTTGGGATAGGTTGGCACTATTGTTTCAGAAATGTCTTCAGATACAGCAGAAAAATTCTGGGATGACAACATTAATCGAAGGATCTTTGACCTGCTGCACAGCCAGGATATTCAAGCAAAGTTTGGTGGCTTGATAGCTATTGGTGCGCCTGTCTATTTTCTCAAGTCAATCTGAGACTCATATGTCATTAGATCACTTGCTGGATGTCGATGGAGAAGAAATCATCGAGTTCAAACGCAATCTCTTCCGGATTTACAATTATGTGAAGCACCTGCTCCCAAATCCCGAGCTCAATCTAATGCTCGCGGCCTCGAAAACGTTAGGTCAGATTGCCGAAATTGAAGGTCAGGCTTTTGGCGAGGGATTTATGGATTCTGAAGTGCCAGCTGCTGTCGAGCTTCTGCATCCCGATAAGCCAGAGCTGACGCGATATGCGGGAGTTCTTATTTTAAAAGAACTTGCTAGGAATAGT